>JAAGAY010010813.1:0-13774 GCA_011801015.1 Ardeotis arabs | reverse complement strand
GATCATGAGGAGTGTTTAGGAAATTTCTTCAGTAAGAATGGCATCACATGAGACTGAAGAATTAGAGGCAGCAGCTCCGGAAGAAAAGGAGTGCAGAGAAATTGCTGTCCAACTGGCCTGAGAAGCGGTTGAGGCTGTGGATAGATTAACTCCTATAGATCAATGCATTTTCCTAAAAGGACTTAACCAAATTATGAAATTCTGTGTTCTCAATTCTAATAAATTATGGAGGAACTTGACTAAGCAAACATTATTTTTTGTACAGAAAATAGAGGACTCTGACACATATTGCAAAATATTCAGAAGAAATTCTACCTGTTGGGAGGATATAGTGTAACTTAGGTAAATGCTCACAAGAATTAGAGCAAGGGAGCCAGGCCACTCTTTCTTCTAATAAAACAGACAGAGCTCCCAGATGAGTTTCGCATGGCTTTTAAGCAGGAACTCACCAAGGCACTGTACAATGTGCCTGTTGCTGAGCTTGTTGCTTCAACTAAAGTTGATTTTTTTTTCCTTGTTTTTTTTTTTTTTTTACAGATATAAATAAAGACAGAAAGAGGCCAAAAATATATATTTTTTAATTGCCATCAGCTGTTAAGCAGACTGAGCTGCATAAGTGTTTTTAAAAGAATAGCATTGTCAGTTGCTTTTCAGTCTTTTAGAAGAAAAGATGCATTTAGATTAAAAAAAATTTTTCAGGAGATTTTTTTTTTGAGACTATATTAAAAAAAATCATTTTGTCTTCAAAGTCTGTGTTAAGTCATGAGAAAGGAAAAATTATAGAAACTACCATAATTTATGCCTCTATAGTATAATTAGTATAGTTTTACAAAGAGTTTAATACCTGCTTAAAGTTACAGTGGAGGAAGAAGTCTTATTTCTCTACCTAGTAGTAATATTTCCTTGATGAAACTGTTCCTAGACTTAACCGAGGTCAGTTTTGTTTTAAATCCCCATTTTATACTTCAGTATTATCCTTTAGCGTTGCAGGAAGATCAAATAGTTGATTTTTCATTTACATATTTTTAAGGAGAGCTCCAGGTTCAGGGCCTGACTGCCGCAGCAGAGCTGCTGGTGGTGCGTGGTGGTGTTCTGCATGGCCGCTCCAGTTTGCCAAATTACTTTGATATGAGGTAGGCGCTGGCGATGCTTTCTAGTGTGAATGCCGAAGTGAGATCCAGCTGCTTGTTTTGGACTGCACACAGTTAGTAACAACTGACACAAGCAGTTCAAGAAATAACTTGCCCTTCAGAAGGAAAAGAAATAGTAGCACAATGTACTTCCTGAACAAAAAGGGTGTTTGCAACAGCAGCTGATATGTTGGACTTTTCCATTACTCTACAGAGGCTTTATCTTCTGTCCATGCACTTCTGGAAGACCATTTGTATTTTTCCAATCAGCTTGCACAGAGGATTTTATTATTGATCTTGTAAAAACATAATAATACTACTAGAGCACTACACATATGAGTCCAGCAAAGCTAATAGCTTGAATTCTGGCTTTTGAAACATAGACACTTGTAACTTTCTATATTAGTATGAAACTTCCTGGAAAAGCTCATGGTCAAACAGGTGTATGTGCCAATTTCTTTTCTCCTGTCTGGGTTTTACAAAATAAATGACACACTTGCAAAGTCTAATTACTTAATAGTTCCTTCAAGTGTTCAGCACTATTTGCAGGCTCTAATTATCCAAATGACTTTGGAGAGGGAAAATGATATTCTTCTGCCTCAATAGCATTCACTTAAATGTCTTGTTTTCTGAATTTGGGAGCAGAGGGGGAAGCATGTGTATGTGTTTGCCGATCATATGCCTGTTCCTTGGGAAATGCAATGCCAAATCCAGTGCCTTCCTCTAAGCTTACTTGGACTTAATATCACAACTTGTTTATCTTCTTGCCCTGTTGGCAGATTGAGGTCTTTGAAATCATGGTTTTGAACAGTGGAAGTTGGAATAGGAAAACTATATCTTTGCCAAAAATCCATTTGACATTTTTATAAAGAAAAGTATCTTCCTGGAGGAAATACTGGCATCTTTGTTTCAAGGCAAAATTGCTTTGGAGATTCTTTAGTCATTAGGGAGATTTTTCCTCTCTTGCACTAGAATTTTATGGATGTATACTGGTACTGCAGAAATTATTTGGAATTTAGACTAGAATAATATAGAGCAGCATTTGTTGTCTTTTAATGATGTCAGTTCTCCTGCTTCCACAACTGAAGTAACCTCTCTCTTGCAGACAGAAGTTTCTCCCAGGAGAGAATTTCTGTGACTTCAGTGGCTGCCTTAGGCAGCAACTCAAGATGGGAAATACAGACGTTTTTACAGCTGGAATCAGTCCTCTTTTCTTATGCTGTTTAAATTTCAGCCTTGTGAATCTTTTATTCCCATTGAATGAGGCAACAGGAAAATATATTTGCTGGAACCTTCAGATTTCTGGATGCAGCGAGGTTGCCAGCATCGAGAGCTTTGTGTTATGAATTACATAGATTTTGTATTTCACTTGAGTGTATATTGAGTTATGTTTTCATCAGAAGTATAACTCTGCCTAGGAGAAAAAATAATCAGGTAGAATTGCTAGGCTAAGTATTTAGTATGCATTTTTGAAATGGTGTAAATTTGCAAGATGAACTAGTACAAAGCAGCAATATCTATTATGTAAGTAATTGGGAAATAAATTGATGTACCTTGCATGTTTACACTTTATGCAAGATCTGCCTCTTTATTAAAATACAATGACATTGCTCGCTTACTTAGCTCTTTCAGATCCTTTGCAGTAAGGAGAAGAAGAATACAGAGGAAAATGTAGAGGAACTTGAGTTTGGTGTTTTGGTTTCAAACATTTGTGAGCCTTAGTACTGAGTTGGCTCATCACATTTGGTCTTCCTGGCCTTCTCAATGGTAAACTTAAGTGCTGCCATGCTGAGTTAGACTGAGAATCTACTTAGCCCAGTTTCTTATTCTGTTGGTAATCAGTAAGGAGGTACTCTGTTTGGCATTCTCCTCCAGCTCACACATTTTATATTTCTGAGTCTTTTAACTTTTGCCACCTCATTATTTTCATTGGTTGCTCCCTAGAATCACTTGTTTTTTTCAGCTTTATGGGGTTTTCTCCTCCTCCTTGCCCTCAGTTTTATGGCAGGGCTATAGGTGGTCATTCTTTTAGTTTAGGCTTACACCTCTTGCTACCAGGGTTCATGTATTTGGACTTAATATCATACCTCCTTTGTTGTCTTTCTTTGTTGGTAGGCTGGTAGTTAACAACAGGGAGAATGGTTAATAAAGGAAGCAACTTTGCTTGGTGCCCTTGTCTGGTTGCCTTATTTAAAATTTGTTCTTTGAGTCGGCTGTTTCTTATTCTTTGTCCCCAACAATCAATTGGTTAATTAGTTGTCTTCATTTCAATGGCTTTTTATTTGTTCAGTGTTGTGTTTTTTTGTTATGGGATCTTTTTGTTTGATGTGGGTTTTTTGTTTTGGCATTGTTTTTTTTGGGAAGGGCTTTTGTCTGGGGTTACATAATTTCTATTGGTCAAGCAGTGCCAACTGTGGCCTAAAGAAAATGTCCAGAGAAATGTCATGAAAAAACAAGACACATCTTCCATTGTTTGTTTATTTTTTATCTTTCCAACTGTTGGTGGTTTAGGAGTATCCTGAACTGGATCCAGATAATAATCTGCAATTGCCTCTGATCGACCTGCCCTTGGTTAATAAGTCTAGTCTTTTTTTGAACTAAATTGTATTTTGACATAGACAACATTCTGTGGTAGGAGATTCCACAATTTATGTGATGTATAGTAAATTTGTATTTCTATTTTTTTTTTAAACCTGTTACCTCGTAATTTCTTTGGTTTCCACATTATAGTATTGTGAAATAATGCATAATCACTTGTGATATGAAGACCTTTATTGCAGTCCCCTTGTTCCCTTCCTAACTATCTACTCGTTGTCTTTTGCTGTATCTTTTGTGGTTCTACCTTAATATTTCAGGGATGTGGTGGCAGGAATTATATGAGAGAGGCAAGCTTTAGAGGCACAATGGATTTATTAACATAATACTTGTTAAATTTATGTGCCCCAGGAAGGTCTCAGTGAAGTCTGTGTACAGGACCATGTGGTCTGCAGTCCATGATACACACAGATTTTTAGCATTCTTATCCAAAGTGTTTGACTGCAGCTTTGCTCTGTGGGGGAGGTTAGCCCTTGCTGGGAGTATATTTGTGTTTAACGATCCTGTTGTGTTCTTTCTAGGTTGCTTGTGGAAGGTGTTTTTAGTGAGACAGTATGTTGTCTAACTTCTGTTTTTCCTTGGCTCTAGATTCATTCTTGCTGTGCCCAATTAAGCAGAGATAACAAACATCTGTGTCTGTTGAAGTAATAATCTTGGCAGAAGTTATGTGTACTCAGTAAAATATAAGCACATTTATAAACTGAGTTATGGACATGATCTAGTTTTTAAAAATGTAATCAGTTTAAACTTTGCAGTTTCAAAGTATCCAATTTTTAAGTTGCAAAACTGTTGACCCATCACAGGGGAAGTAAATATAAATAGGAGAGCAGGCTGGCAGGCTTGCTTTACTGGTAAATGCTTAAGGAATATGCACAACTTCTGCTTCGATAGTGTCTTAGGTTTAACTTATCCTTTCAAGTAGTAACCATTGGTGAGTTAATACTATGGAAAAGATGACAGCACTTAAAATTTGAGAGGAATGAGAACTGGGCCACGATAGCATGAGTTTCCATTGGGTATTTATTACAACAGTCCCCATTCCAGCCTTCCCTGTCAAATTGCATGTAGCCGTTACCCAGGCTTAAACGTGTTGGAACCAGGGTCAGCTGCTTTCTGTGGCACCGCTCCCTAGCTTGTTGTGATGGATGTCCGGAAACAAGGCTTCCTCTGACAAGCAAGGGGCTGAGGATTTTCTTGTCTTTGCTACGTAAGCAGGCAATATTCCTTTTACTGTTTGAAATTTCAAATTAATCTAGGTAAACTTAGTTCTCAGTGTGTTTTTCACCTTCTGTTTGTTTTGTTTGTTTGTTTTTGTTTTTGTTTTTTTTAACCAGAATTCTGGTTTGAGTCTTTCGGTCCAGAGATTTCAACAAATTTACTTTGGCATAGTATCATAAGTAGCTAGAATGGATGGGCACAGAGGCTTGGGTTGTCGGAGGATGTTAGCATAGAACTGGGAATAGAATTTGGGTGTTCTGACTGTTCCAGCGCTGTCACATCCTCAGCTCAGTGAGAAGAGGAACCAGATCTTGCACTATCTGTCTTCTTACAGAAATAGTTCTAAAATCTGTTAACTTATTGGGCAGGGGGGTGGGGGGGGCGGCGGCAGGCGATCTTGGAGGATATGCAAAGTAGCATAATGAAACTACATTACAATGAATTCAATGAGTTAGCAGATGATTTTGCTGATATAAGTTGTGTGCATGTCTATAGACAAGAGAAATTAGTTTTAATTCAGAAGCTCACCTGCATAGTTCAGTCTTTCTCTGGACATAGATAAATAGGCAGTAATAGGTCTTGTTATGGTTCCCAAAGATGGATAGACAGGATGCAACTGAGCATGAACAAGCATTGTGAATACAGACTGTACTAACCAGTCAAGCTCTTTTAGAGGATTGTTAAAGTAAATATGTATTTGAATTGAATTCCAGTGTGGTTGTGAATAAAGCATAGAAGCTAAGCATGTAGCAGATAGTGAAGTCGATATGAGAGAGCGCTTGCTTCTTTCCAAGTTTAAAGGTAATATTGGGAGCGTACGTCAATGTAATTTGTTTTGTATTGGTGGAAATAGCTATGGATAGCACTGCAAAACCATGTCTGCAAGGTATGCCTCTTACTATGTTAATTTTCCTAAACACTTTAAGTTCTTGAGCTCTGAGTTGAAATTATTATGTTGTGGGAACTATTGTAATTAATCTACTTCATGTAAAAGAAAGTCAAACACAGTTATTGTTTAATGTCTCTTCCAAAATATACTGACTGCCATCCCACTTCAAATTGGCCAGTAAAATGCTAATAGTGATTAGTATTAGTGTTCAATATTGCTAAAAGGATCAATAAAAAGAACAGTAACATTTGTAATATTCTTATTGGTTTCCAAAACATTAATCTTTTTCAAAGATGTGCCTATAGCAAAAAGGAAACAAATAAAAAATCCCACCAGTTGTAGCCTAAATATTTGTCCTTGTAAATTACTTTGCCTCATCAGGAAAAATGTAGTAAGCTGTAAATTAGTGACTGAACAGTTGCAAAGTAAATTTTCTTTTATTGGTGTATTGTCTGAGATTTCCCTTGAGTATATATAGATAATTCACTAGTGGTTTATACTAACATGTTTTGCTTCTCAGAGTAATTGGACTAGAAGTGCATTAGTCAGTTAATGCAGTTCAGCTGATGGTCAGTGTCTTGTTAAGTCATGATAAATCAGTGTTTTAGCCTCCTCCTTCTGTGATGGACAAAGCAGGGTATGTCAGGAATAGTTTTTTTGTTGTTGTTGTTTTGGTTTTTTTTCTTCAAAAACGTTAGTGTTTCTACTGTTAAGTAGATAGTCAGATACTCCCCAAAAGCTGAGTATTAATTTACCATCTTAACCTATGCAAGTAGTATTTTCATTCTTTTTCTTCTGATGTTAAACTTGTTAGATTTTGCTCTGCTGTTTATAAAGTATTGTCACAAAATTATACCATGACTCAGATGAATTTTGGATAGTCTTAGGGGAACTAATCAATTTTAAAGATACATTTGCATCCTAATTATCCATTTTTATTATTTTATAATTGTATTACAGTATCCTACTCCTTTTGGTCTCTGGTATGGCAAGATGAAACTTTTCAATAAAGAGAAGGGCTGGAAGGCTATGAGTTTGCTTAGTGTATGCAGAAGATAACAAACAGTTTTCAGTTTTGTGTAATCATTGTATAATTCTTGTTAAAAGTAAATAAACAATTTAGGTGCATGGTGAATACCCTACTTAAGAAAACTTAGGTATTAGTTATCTGGCAAAAATCAGCAGAGCTGCACTAGAGCTGCTGCCGTCTTTAAACTTTTTTTTTTTTCTTCCTGTTCTTTGTTGCTATTTTAACATGATGAAATCAAAGATTTACATCTTGAACTGCCACATATGCATGTACTATAATAAGAGTCTATTATTATGTAGTTTAATTTTGGGCAATGACGGTGAGTAACTAACATTCTGAATGTGATGGTGCACCAATGTGGGAACGTACGGAAGGGTCGCTGGTTTTGTGCGCTGTGCTGTCAGAGCAAGTACATGGTGAGAGCCAGAGTATCTGCAGGATCATCTGTGTCAGGCTTAATCCTGTTTCTTTTATCTGCAATCCCTTATTCAGTATATGTGCATGAGCCCGCCCGTCCCTCCCAGCTCTGTCTGCCTAGCTGGGTGTACAGAGACAGATTTCATAATTGACACAGAAGCGACGCTAATACGCTGCAAACGATCTGCTAATTGTTCTTCCCTGGCTGGTGTGATTGCAAGTCTGGATTGCAGAGCTCCGGTGCCGTTCGCGTTACTGTCTTACGGCAGATCTCCCCCGTTTTGCTGTTGAACTAGGCGCGGCCGCCCCGTTAGAGTACCCCTGCCTCCTCCGGGGGCCCCGCCTGCAGCGTCCCGGGGGGCTGCACAGCCTGCGGGCAGCCCTGGAGCACCGCTGCCCTCACCGCCGTGTGCTTCTAGCTGCCAGGGTACCCATGGCTCTGTAACGTGGGGGGTTTGATAGGCAGCACAGTTCTGTAAGATGTGCTTGAAGTAAGTACTGTGAAAATATCCTCAAAACGTTAGCAGAAGAGGAGTATAAGTGAGCGGCAGTTAGCACAAGAGGGAAATAAAAAGCACGGAGGATGTGTAAGGTGGATGGCAAATCTGAAGCAAGCCTTTTGCGTACTTCTTAGTACTTGAGGAGGTTATTTATTAGGCTAGACCTGATTAAATTTATCCTTTGACACTTTAAAGGAAAAGAAAAGTGACAGAAGCTATCTCAGTACCACTAGCTGCTGTTTGAGATGCTAGAAGACTTGAAAATGAAGAGGTGGAGGGGAAAGGAGCCAGGAAATTATAGCCCATTCTTCTCATCTTCCACATTTTGAACAAATTCTTGCAGTAAGTAGAAGCCTCTGGGAGACCAGAACGTGAGTCACAACCACCATGAATTTAGAAAGAGTAAATAGTCATGCTAGTTTAATTTTCTTCTGTAACATGACAATAAGGCCTGTGAATTGACAAGAAATGTGTGAATGTTATTATTTTCATGTTAGTGAGTTATTTGGCGCTGTTTCATGAAATAATCTTACAAACAAGTGAAGAAAAGTGGCCTGAAAGAAACTATTGTTGAGTAGGAGCAAGATTCGTTGGATGACTGTGCCTAGTGGGTGGTTATTAATGATTGTCTGTCAAAATGAAATGGTTGTATTGAATGTGGATCCGCCACGGTCTGTTGGGTCTGTAGTCATTCTGCTTCACTTCAGTGTTTTCGTTAATGACCTTGATGATAGAACTGACGTGTGGAAAACAGACTCCACAATCTGTAAGATTGTAAAGTAGGTATGTTTATTCAGCGCTGGGCAGTGGGGGGGGGGTAGTCCCGCCAAAACCGTGCACCCCTGACGTGGTAACTCACTTTAAATTTATACAACCAGGTGTTACATATACATGAAGTTTCACAATAGACATATATATATATGTATGACCTATCCCCGCTTCGTATTAAAATTAGTCCCAAGGGGTTATTTCCATAAACTCCTCCCATCTGCGCTTGTGCAGTGCCTTGTGGTGGTGGTGGTCGTCGGGGGTCGTGGGGATGAAGGTAGGTGATTCCTCTTCGTCACCGCTAGTAACCTTTTGTTCCCGTGCAGGTGCAGTTATATCTTGGCTTTTATTCAAGCTGTAGGGTCGGTTTTAGCTGGTTCTTGAAGGAGGCCCCCTAGTCCTTATCAGGAACTGCCTTTTCATGAAGAATTGCAAGACTCCCCACAAAAGGTTTAGCAAATCGTTAAGCAAGTGGTTCAAGCACTATTTATCACCTTAGTATTCACAGCAATAATTAATCAATGCCACATCCACTAAAATTTCTTTAACCCCTTCTCTCAGAATAGAGAGTGTGCTTACAAAACTGATTCACTAAAAATGCCCCCCAAACTTGGGAGAGAATGTATATACATAGGACACAAGTTTTTAAGAGCACAACATTATTTTGAGAAAATTGAGAAAATCTTAGGAGATAAATAGGGACAGATTGAAGTTCTACACTTAACAGAAATAATGAAATATTATTTCATTGTCAAGGTAAGGAACAAGTACTTAGGTGATAATTCTCCAGAATTCCTGATGTTGTAAAAGGGCAAATGCTATATCAGGAGGGATAAAAATATGAATATAGGCTGTAAAACATACAGAACAATCTCTTTTTTAATATATGAGTAAGTCCTCAGTTGAAGTGTTGCATCTGGTTAGGGCAAAGGCCCCAAGAAACAGTATGTATAGACTTTCTTGGAATGTTACTGATGAAAAAAATTAACAGTTTGTACACGGAGACAGTTTACCCTGAGACAGTATCCACTAGACAAGGTGATGCAGGCAGCCTTCTTGTTGCCAGTTGTCCTGGTTTTGTGTAGCGGGGGGGCTACAGTGGCAGCTTCTGCGAGAAGCTGCTAGGAGTTTCCCCTTTGTCCAGTGGACTCAGATGGGTCTAGGGTGGACCTGCCACTGGCCAGGACCAAGCTAATTGGCAACAGTGATGATGCCTCTGTGATAACATATTTAAGAAGGGGAAAATAACTAAAAAAAAAAAGAAAAGGAGTGAAGAAGCAGAGAGGGGGAGACGCGAGCCTTGTGGGCCTTGTAGCTCTCACCCTCTGGCCTCCCGCCTGGTGGTTGTCTGGGCCCAACTCAGCCTGGCCCGGCTGAGAGAAGTGAAGAGAGGAGATGTGAAGAGAATCTGAGAGGCGTCTGCCTGAGCTTGATTGTGAGAAAAGGCTCTGGATGCCAAGGTCAGTGAAGAAGGAGGAGGAGTAAAGTTACTTCTGGCAAGATTCCCCTGCAGCCCGTGGTGCAGCCCATGGTGAGGCAGGTTGTCCCCCTGCAGCCCATGGAGGCCCACGGAGGAGCAGAGATCCCCCTGCAGCCTGGGGAGGACCCCACGCCAGGGCAGGCGGATGCCTGATGGAGGTGGTGGCCTGTGGAGGCCCCAGTAGGGACTGCACCCCGTGGCAAAGGACCCCACACTGGAACAGTTCATGAAGGACTGTAGCCTGTGGGAGGGACTCCACATTGGAGCAGGGGAGGAATGTGAGGAGTTCTTCCCTCGAGGAAGGAGAAGCAGAAAATGACAAGTGATGAACTGACCGCAGCTCCCATTCCCTATTCCCCCTCTGTCCTGCTCAGGGTGGGGAAGGAGGCAGAGATAATTTGAAATTAAGTTAAGCCTGGGAAGAGGGAGAGGTGGGGAGAAGTTGTTTTTTTGTTCTCTTTCTCATTATCCTGCTTTGGTTTTGTTAATAAATAATTTTCCCAAGCTGAGTCTGTTTTGGCTGTAACAGTAACTTGAATGATCTCTCCCTGTCCTTATCTCAAACCTTGAGCTTTTTGTTATATTTTCTCTCACCCATCCTCTCAGAGGGTGGGGAGAGTGAGTGAAAAACTGTGTAGTTTTGTCCCGAGCGGGGCTAAACTACGACACCAGTCCTTCCACTTCTAATGTCCTCCAACTCAGTAGCCTTCATCTTGTTTTTGTTGATACCTCGCTACATAAGTACCAGGTATACCATACAAGATTTTCAGCTTGCTTTTCCTATTGACAGGCCCTTAACAGGCCTGTCAGTAGTCAACTTTTATTTCTTTCTCATTTTCATAATTACTTCAGTTGTCAGTCCAGCACTTTGGGGACTCAACATATTATTATCATAAGAAAACAAGGAGTGTACTGTTGGTAATTGTTTTGTTTATAAAATCTTTCCCAATTTCCATTATGCATTTCTCCACTGAGAAATGAGTGGAAGCCTCAGCTACCTGAGGCTGTAATGTGTTGTTAGCATACTTTGAGTCTCTATTTGCATTGTTATACCGGAGAACACACATCTTTAATCATCGCAGTTGGAAATTACCTTGCATAGCAATTTTAGTTTCTATTTTCTCAAAGAGAAATAAGTGATTTCATGAGTCAAAGCCAACAGGCTGTGTACAGTGTAGCCAGCCAAACCTGAATTCTGTGCCTGAGAGTGGAATTTGTGACAGCTTCAAGTACTTCTTAATGGGGCTTTTTGTTTAAGTAAATGTGAAGAAAATGCTATCATTTCAGTATTGCTTCTTTCTGATAACTTGTGAGCTGCTTCTGATATACATTTTTGCCTTTTTTTTTTTTTAATATATTTATTTATTTTTTACTTCTTTGCCCTTTTGAGATGTTCATGTGAGGAAACCTGGAAGTTCTGACAGCTGGACAAGAGGTGGTGAGCAGCCTTTAAACGTAAAGCAGATGTCTGATGTGGAAACTTTAGGGGTCCAGCATCCTGCAGGGAAACATGCTGAAGCTTTTAAGAAGTTTTTTTCATATCACAGAAAGGATCAGGGTGATTTGAAAGATATGTTTGGTTTTGGTTTGGATATGAGGGGATGATTTGAACTCCTGACTCTTCTGCTAGATTACTGGTTGCTCTAACCCTGCTATATTGCCTCTCCATCCCACAGTGAATTTGGGCTAAATGCTGTAAATTCTAATGTTTTTCCTTCATCACATACCTTGCTTTCCTAGCTGGATGGTCATGTTCATATTTTTTTGCAAGGAAAGTTGTTGCTGACATTGATTATTTAAATGTTGATCAATAGCTTTCACATTTCCAGACAAATACATGTGGGAGAACTCACAGGTTTGTTCTTGTTCAGGCTCTGGTCTTATTTAATGATATTTTAATGATCAAAATCAGAAATTCTTGCTTTTAAATTTAAAATGTAGAGCTAGTTGTATGAATCTAGCAGGTGATACAGATACTTAGAATAAATAGGAGGACCCTTACTGTAGTGGGATGCAAAGTAACACAATTTATTGCCAATGAATACTTGGTGATAAAATAATCTTTGAAAAACATGCTAAAAATACTAAGTCTCTGAGAGAATGCCAATAGCATGTGCCACTGGAACTGGAAGGATGAGACTATTATGTAGGAGGAATGTATAATAAAGACATACCACAGTATAGAAGTTGCAAGATGTTGCAGCCTCGTCAACCAGCTCTAGGCGGTACTGATGCTTCTGAGTATATGAGGCAAAACCAGCATTTGGTGCAATTCAGATGATCTAGTTGAGAATGCCTGGGACTTGGGAGTGCTGCAGTGCTGCCGAGCTGAGTGCCGAGCTCATGCCAGCCCTCCAGGTTAGGGCAATAGAGCTCTTTTCCCGTGTGGCTGGGTAGCAATGGAATCTCAGCAGCAGAGGGCTGTTGGTCAATGGATAATTTCATGGTGTATCTTGCCTATTGTTTTTGAAAGCCACAGGTAGATCAGAAAACTCATGACCTTATTTTTTTCTTAGACCTGCAATATGGATGCTTTAAATACTTTAGTTTTTAATAGAATTGGACTTCTGCCTTGCTTAGCTGTGCTTGAAAATCTACTGAGGAAGCACAGACCACCTGTTTTATTGTTTCTGGTACATCATGTTGAGCTTTCTGTGTTTGACTTAATGTAAATAATAATAAACTTACTCTTGACCAACAAAAGTTACTTTTGCCTTGCTTTATTTGGTAAAGGAAGGATGCCTTTCACCGTGGAACGCTGGATTAGTATTTGTCTGTCTCTTTGTATAATTACAACATTAAGGTACATAATAGATGCTTTATTTGTAAGTGTAAGTTAAAGTGTGGTGTTATGAAGACTCTGTTAGCAGCATTACAATCCAAACTTGCACTTTAGTGATGTCTCAAAGCCTAAAGTTTGAGTAGTATGTTTCAGTTCTGAAGGAAGTGGAGGAGGGTCCATGCTTAACACAGCACTGAGTGCTGATGCACTTGTAAAATGGGATGTGGCTCATCTTTATTGTAAGATCATTGTTGTTTGAAAGTATCACAGGTGGCTGATGTGAAAAATGAAGGCTAACAAGTCAATCAGGCCCTTCTTCTAGTCCTTTCTGCTTTCTTGAGCACAGACCACCATGCTAAACTGTACTATCCTGTTGCTCTTCAGCAGTATTTCAATGCAAGTTTTTTTTATGTGCCTAAACATGGACTATAAGACGGATACACCAGCTTTCACTATAAACTGGAGTTTGAACTGTCTCCTCGCAACAGAAGTAGATGAAGTTTGTCTTATGTTAGAAACTTAGTAGCTAAGTGCTCTTAACACCAAATTTATTTAAGCTACTAAAATGACACTGAATTTATTTAGACTACTGAGATTTGGAAAAAAATCCAGTGGTCTTTACATAAAATAAGGTAATTTTATTGTGATTTCACTGTGTGAAACAGAACTGAACTGTAATTTTAATTGTGAAATCTTGAATATTCAACATTTTCAGTTGTTAGCTATGTTGGATGGTAATATATGTAAATATGTTGGTTTAATTTAATAGTTGGGAAGGCAACAGGAAGGCAACACAGTAGTCTAGATAAGCAATAGCGCTGCAAACATGCTACAGACAATAGTCGATCTGTCAGCTGTGAAGAGCCGACTTCCAGGCTCCAACTGAAGTTGCAGAGCCGTCTCTGTAAGGGTGGGAGCTTAGTGATCAAAAGGGCACCAAACAGGATGGATAACAATCAAGCTAG
>JAAGAY010010805.1:0-35963 GCA_011801015.1 Ardeotis arabs | reverse complement strand
CACACAGACTTAACTTTAAGCACGTGAATAGTCTCTCCCACTTAGTAGAAGCTCTTTTCCAGAATACATTTAAAACAAGATTGGACAGAAAACCAGAAATCCAAAAAAAAAAAAAAAAAAAAAGACCAATTCCCACAGTAAGTCAGAAACAGAGAAGGAGGCCTAATAAGCGTTTATCATTTCTAAAAGCAGCGTTTGCAGTGGGGGCTGCCTTGGAGAAAGCTCTTATTTGGGTCTGAGCCGAGAGCGTGCCGTGTTTCCTCAGAGTCCTCCCAGTGCCTGTCAGCTGTGGGGCTACATTTTCCTTTTTTTTTTCTGGGGCAGGGAGGAGAAGCGGAAAGGAGGATGCTTTGTTGGTTTTTTTTTTTTGTGGATAGCTCAGCAGAAAGAAGTATTTCCTAAATGTTGCAAGGTTTCTCTCAATGTACTTCACTTGGTTGCTATAACTTCATTCACCGCTGTCCTTGCTGCACCAGTAGAGCCATTTCCCAGTTGGTCTCGCCCTCAGAAACTCCCTGGAAGCCTCCATGCATACGGAGATGCAGGGCTTCTTCCAAAAGGAGCTGCAGAATTTAATTAACTCTACTCCATGTTTGCAGTCCTGTGATTTCTCTTACCTTTAACGTGAACTCACATAAGGATTAAAGTGAAATAAAACCTACAATTTGAGTTCAATTCAAAGCTGATTGGAAACATGTATTACCTTTCCTTGACCCGGCAGTGAGAAGGGAAGTTATTACAGTTCTTTAGTGAGTTTGTAAACTCTTTACTGCTGTGGCAGTTTTAATCCTGCTGAGAGAAAATTTGATCTGGAAAATAAATTGCTCCCATTTTATTCTTATGTTTTACAGTCACAAGTTTAGATAGCGAACAAGCATCAAGTTCTTTTGGAATCAACAAGCGAGAGTATTATCAGGATCCAGATGGCATTTTTAGGTTAAATAATAAATAACCATAAATAATAATAAAGAAATGCTCCAGATCTTCCAGATTTTAATATGCTGACACGATCCAGAAAAATTTGGGAATTTTGATGATTCATCACCAAGAAACAAGTTGTACATCTGAACAAAACTAGCTGATCATGCATTCCCAGACAAAACAGCAGATTTTCACCATTCTTTAGAAGTTTGTGAACATTTTAGGGTCACACAGAGAACAGTCACAAACTTGACGTGCTAAAACGCTGGCAACGCTTTCATGAAAATGCGAGTCTGGTCCCACCGCGTTCAGAGCGAAATCCCGTCAGTCATAATGCGCTAACCAGACCTAATGGCCGTTTGCATGTCAGCTAAATTGGGCCGGAAACAAAGCACATGCTCTGAGTGATGAAGGTGATTAACACATTACGAAAGGCAGAATTGGATTTTCTATCTCTTGAGGTCTTCAAACGAAGGCAGGATGCCTTCCTGGAAGACGCGCGTTGGCAAAGGAGAAGTTATGAGGTTCCAAGCAGAAATGAGTTGGGCAACATTTATTGGCCGGTGATAGATGAGGTGTACCTGACCTAATGGGCTTCCAGCTTCCGGTGCCATGAATCTCCGAACAAAAATCCATGAAGAGTTTCACCCAGGAAGTCTAAATCAAATAGCTGGGGTCTTTGCTTAAATTAAGCAAATCAAATACCTCGCGTAGGACTGATGTCTCCTACGTGCTTGCTTTTATGCATCTGCACGGTGGTAAGGCAACACCCCCCAACATAGTGGAAGGCTCCCAACTTTTCCTTTTAATTTAACGGAATGAGCTGGTTCTGCCTTTTCTCACACGGGACAGAACTTGGCTGGCTCCGTATGGCATTGTCCACAGGAAAGGAGCCGACACCGTCAGGGTGGGAGAACAACTTGATATGTTTTAGTAATATGGTGAAATGCGACCTGCTAAGGATTTTTCCATAATTCCTTAAAAAGAAGATAACAAGGAAGGTACAAGAAGGGGGAAAAGATATTTTTCTTAACTCCCTTGCCAAGCTGAATGCTGTGGAAGCCACTGGGCACTCGGGCACTTGGAAAGGCGCAGCCCACCAGCAGGATTTTCTATAGCACCTGGGCACGAATATCCGCAGTTTCTAAAATCCATTTGCCACACCATTAAAACTGAAATGCTAAACACTCCAGGATACTCAGCTGAAAGAGGGTTTTATTATTTTAAATGAGCTTCAGACTTGCCAGGCAGAAATGGTCAATAATATTTCTTTTTAACCCAAATAAATTATTTGTACCACACAGTAGAATCAACAAAACTTTATTTATAGGGATATAATCATGCCATCCTTTTTAGTATCTCCATTTTTTGCGTGGCACAAGGGTAAAAAGGAAAAATATTGATCCTGAGATCAAACCAGACAGAAGACAATCCAGTGTAAATAGAGCATAAGGGAAGAACTTTCTCAATTTGTTTTCCCTGCTGGCATCTGTTCCTCCTGACACATAAAATTACAGAGAACGACAATCTGTTTTCATGGGCGAACAAAGAACTTAGGGTAAAACAGAAATCAAATCAGAAGTACATAGGAGTGTGTGTAAGGGGTCATACCAAAGATGAACCAGCTGACAGTGGCCGCTGCTCAGGCTTGCAAAAACATGAGGCAGAGGATGAACAGAGGGCGATGCTTCCCCAGCATCCTCTCCTGGTTCTGGCAAGCTGGCACATAGGGGCTGCAGCCCAGGGCACCATGTTGGCCACCGACCAGACAAGCTGCAGGACCGTGTCCAGGATTCAGGTGTACTTTTGTTTGTTCAGAAGCCATTGCCCTGTAATTTCACTGGGTGCTCCCTCCTTTTGTCTTATGACAGAAAGCATGAGTAATTCCCTCAGTTTGTCCACATACAGTTTCTACTGATCCCTGCCATTCTGTTTAGCCTCTCTTTTTACGGCAGCGATTACATATTCCCGACTCCCTGGATCACTGCTCTCCGGACTATTCCCAGGCTGAAATCTCCCCTTTGAGAGAGGTTCCCAGCCTCCACATCTGGGCACAGCTGCTAAAATAGGAGGGGGGCAACAGCCCCTCCTCGCCCGTCCACCCCAGGCTCCCATCTGAGAGGCGAGGCGTATTCGTAAACACTTTTTTACAAGCTTCAGAGGACTTTCAGACTGAAGGAAAAATTATTTGCCCTGTTGATAGATGCTGCGAGGGTGAAGAGGGAAGATGTCACCGTGCAGTCCCCTACAAGCATCCCTGAAGCACCCAGCGCCCTGGGTCACACCAGAGGTTCGGTCCTTGCCCTGTGGCTGTTGTCACAGCCGGGGACACAGCCCTGTCCCCAACCCTGCTCCAGCCCCATCCCTCCCCAGGGGCCTGTGCAGGGCTGAGCACAGGGATTCAATGCATTTTCTGCAGCATTGCTGTAACCAGCTGACTACACTCCCCTCGGCCCCAATTTAACTTTATATTGTTAAACAACAAGGTACGGTACAGAATATCTGAAGCCTTTGAGTGGTCGATGTAAACTACACCCGTCGAAAGCTCCTGATCCCCAGCCAAAGCTAACTCATTAGGTACCAGAGAAACAGCAGTGGAAACACTGTTTTTCTTGAAATGCTGACTGCAGTGGGGGTTTTATATGAGGAATGTTTAAATGGAATATGATTTTTACTCGGTCGGTAATAACCCTATGAGGTTTGTAATTGCTGCGCTCTTACAGGTCATGAGTTATTAAAATGCAGTTATTAATTTTGCATACCTACTGATGTCTGGTGTAATGCTCCAAGAGACAAAAGAAACATTTTGGTGATTGGAAAAGAAATCAAAGCTTTTGTCCAAGGTGGCAGAAAGGGGCAGGGGGGATGATGGGAGCAGGATGGGAAGGCAGAAGCTGGCGGCTGAGCAGCCTCGGGAACTCTTCTCTCTCACACCGTCCCAGGCTCGTGCTCTGCAAACTTTTCTCTCAACCACGGCGCTGAGAGGAACTTGCCCTTCATTTCATGTTCAAACTGTTCTAAATCAGGGAGAAATAGACCCAAAACTATCCATGGTGCTTTTCGGTGGGGAGTGTTAATTTCAGCAGAACCTGAGCAGGATCAGAACCTGTCCCCTGCTCTTGGGATGCAGAGAAGGGAAACTGGGGAGCTCATGGTTGATGCTCTCCCCAGTCCTTGGCTGTGCCTGCGGCAGGGACAGAAGTGGAGCTGATGCTGACATGGATGAGCCCCCCTGGTTGTCCCCACACGCCGTGACATCCTGCTGGGGCTTGGACCTGGAGTGTGAGAGGTGGGGAGAGCAGCCAAGCTCTTCTTGCAGGGGTGATGCCACCCCAAGGATCAGGGATGCTCTGAGGAGAGCAGGATGATGAAAAGTGTCATGGAGGATTACGAGTCTTTCCCTCTCCTCACCGTTAATCAGAGCAGGATCAATAAGCTCGTGGGGGTATGTGGCAATTGCAGCTCGATGCCTGGCTCCAAGGGTGCTGGGCAGTGGGGTGGGATGAGGATGGAGACGGGGATGGGAGCAGATTCTCCCCAGCATTGCTCCATCCCTGCTCCTGGCCTCTGCTTGTAGCTAAACACTTCAGCCAGGCTTTCAGGGTTGCTTTTCTTCTCTTTTTGCCTCTAAAAATCTGCCACGTTAGCTAGCGCTGTGCTCAGCACATGAAGGGAGAAGGAGGGGAACGTACAGGCACCGAAACCCCGAGGTCACCACAGCGATGAGAAGCACAGAACAGGCTTTGTGCAGATTTGCCCCGCCAGCTCCCTTCATTCTTGACTTGAAACACTTTCTGATAATCCACTCCTTGACCTCTCCTACACAGGATGCAGTGTCACTATATGGAAGCCATATGTAACAAAGGGATCGCTCTCAACACACACTGAGCAGAAAAAATAAAGTTTACAATGGCACGGTCACCACAGCAGCTGGGTCGGTGGTTTGCCCTCACGTTGGCAGCTGAAAGCTCGTGTGCCCGGTACGACAAAGCGCGGCGCATCAGGCTTTAATAAGGGGCATTTCAGCCACAGGATGCGTTTGTACCTCTCTGTAACCGAGCTAGCTCCTGAATTTATTGTCCAGCCTTTTTTCCCCCCTTTGAATAATCATTAAAACTGTGAAATGCTTTCTAGAACATGAGAAACAGATACAATCCTTGCTGTCCCTGTTCCTTTGAAGGCGGATACCTGGTTCCCATTAATAACCTACATGTTATGGGATGGAGCTATGGGCAATTTGCTTTCTAGTGATTGCAGATTGGACTACAAAGCCCAGGAATACTCAGAAAATAGACTGAGTTTCTGCTCCAAATGTTTTAAATGTGCATGCGTATCTCGTCTAAAATTCAGAAATACCCCATGATTTGCTGAAAGGATTTGAACAACTCCCACCAGCATAAAGGATCCACTTGTGTTTTGGGGGGAAGAAGAGGGAAATCAACTGAAAAGTTGCATTACACTGCAAAGAAATAGTAAGATGCAAATTTTGTCCCTTCAGTGCAGAAACGAGTACAAGGCTTCAAATAAGCCTTAGAGGGATGGAGCTCCATGTAAGGTTTTGACCTTCGTGTTCTATATTTCTTCACTAATCTGCCTCTAATAGCAGAAAAGATGTTCTAGCAGATGCAAAAGCCACCTGATGACCAAACTCCAGCCGATGTTTCCATCTCACTTTTATCGACAAGGCACTAGTCATACCCTGCCCTGTGTTTCCAGGGCTGCTGGAGCAGATGGCTGGAGGCAGATTACAACCAGCATCTTGTCTCTACGCTCCTTTGCCTTCCAGGAAGGTTTTATTGGAAATCTCATCTGCTCCCATTGGTTTGGTCCCGTGCCAGCTCTAAATGAGAAATGGCCCATTTCCCGCTTCATTTCCCCTTCAAAATTCACAGGGAGTACTTGGCGGTTTTCAGATCAAGCCCTGCCCAAAAAGCCCAGCACAGGCTGAATCCACAACCAGAAGCAAAACCCAGTTATTCAGCCCATCGCTGCTGCACTGGCACTGCTGTCGGGGAGCCTGAGGTTTGCTTGCTTTCAGCACCTCCACCAGAAACCCTCCAGTCCACACCAGAAAGGAGAACGCATATTTTTTGCAGATCATCAGAGATGATGAGATAGTGAGAAACAGTGACAGAGAAATACAGAAATTTCTCATTGTATGGCAGGGCACAAGCAATGGCTTCTTCAGCAAGACAAGCAAAACCCTTCTCCAATTTTCAGCCAGGAAGAAAGGGGGTTAAGTTTGGGGCCAATTATTTAATTATTAGGCTTAACAGTTCAGTATCTCTTAGGAAAACGTTAGAGAAAAACATGACGGGTTTTAAAGCAGAGACTGAGTGACCTTCCTTGCACACAGATCCCAGCTTGCTACTCCACACTTTTGGGTGGCAAAAAAAAAAAAGGAGGGTAAAATGTGTCTTTTCTTGTAAGCTAGCAGCTGACCTCAGCGTAGCCTGAGGGCATTTTAAACCTATCTCTGCCTTTATTATGTGTGTCATATGCCCCTATTCATCCTTTGTAGTTTAAAGCAAAAATGACCTTTTATAGCTATCTAAAGCATAATTTTGCTCATGTTCTCCACTCTCACCATTTGTTTCGAGTTAAATATCAAACAGATGTGCACCCATTTTTTAAAAAAATGTTTAATATTAGAGAGCATGCCCTCATATAAGACTGGGAAAGCCTTTCAGGGAAATAAGCCTTTCAAATAAAAGGGCATATTAGTAAATTTTAAGGTGATTTTAACTGTATATTTTCAAGCATTAAAGGAAACAGATCCAGCAAGCCATAAAGTGACAAGTGGGAGGTGGGAAAAGATATACGGTACTAGTTTGAAAGAGAAATTAGACCTGGAACGGGGTGGAAAAATCCACCTACCCTGCAGCTATTTGGATTCACAGGTTTGGGGGTAGGGCCGTTGGAGGGAGGGAGGGCTGGAAGGGGGCATCAGCTCCATCCTTCACCCCTGGGCAGACCATCAGGATCGCACCACGGAGAGGGTGGCAACCTCCGGGCTCGTTTTATATCTCATGACTGAGAGGTAAACGGCCGAGAGGGCAGGTTTTCCAAAGCCATGTCTCAGTTTGAATTCTGTGCCATGGCTCTGGTGAAGGTATCAATCAGCTCAGTGAGAGCTTTGCTCTGGTTCCCCTCCCGGCTCTGCAGCACTGATGGCGCAGGGCTGCATTAAACATTCCACGTCCCCTAATATTTCTTGGCGTTGCACATATTTAAAGTTCAGAACTAAATTACCTGGCTCCCATGATCTGCAACAGCCATCTCCTCTGATGGTTAATGCTGATATTAAAGTATTTCCATGTGGCTGCCCAAATTTCTCCTCCGGTAGGGAAGGACTTTCTCTGCTGACACATGCCTGCAAATTACATTTCCATTTGGCACCAAAGGCGGTTTGCATAGCATTGCTCTCTTCTGGGGCTATTTCATTTGCAGTCTGCGGCAGCGGGGAGGAGAGCTGATACCTTTGGTGTTTTACAAAACTCGGGTTGTGTCTGCTGGTGCAGTCCAGGAAGACGTAACCGGTTATCACGCCATTAGGCTGCTGCAGCAGCACCTGAAACCCTGAATAATCTGAAGTCGTTTTCCTTAATGACTGCTTAAGGGAAACGATCCTGTTTCCATCCACTCAGCTTTGACAATGCGACCAAGCCCAGGGGTCTGTAGGAATTAGAGCTCTGAAGGCTTGGGAGAATAATTTTCTCACTTGCTCTCTCTCTCTCTGTGTTCCTTTTACAAGCCAGGCTGCCAGCTTACACATCCACGGCAATCTCACCCCTTCAACTGTTCAGCTTCACTGCAGTAAATGAAGTATGGTTTCCTCAGCTTTGGGCAAAGGAAAGGACATTTCTGTCTCTTTTAATCCCTTTACAGGAAATGTAAAGTAGCTGAAGTGGGAATGGAGCATAATTTACATGTTGAGAAGTGTATCGAGGCTCTGGGAGGTTTAGTCCCAACTCTGCCATTCTTGCTGAGGGATCTCTTGATCAAGGTCTCATAATTCCGAGGGCTCTGGAGCCTGGGGCAGAAGGCAAAGCCTGTGTTTGGGTAACCTTGGGTACCCCAGGAACGGGCCACGCAGAGCACAGGCACCCAGAGGTCACAGCAGCCGCGGGACCGGCTAACGGACCGGATCCGTCAGATCGTCGTGGCACTGGAGAAGTTGCATTCCCAGAGCCTTGCAGGGAAGGAAGTTTAGTGTGTATTTTGCATGCTAAACGAGGTGGCCCACCAGCACAAGGTTTGTCCATTATATAATGAAAAATTTTAAGGTGAAAAAGCACTACTTCCATCCAGGCGTATTTGTTTCTCTCTTCACCTACTTCATTAAATTATGAAGTCTACCACCACCACCTAGGTCCAGCGTGGGGCTATCAGTCACTGAATTAACGCTGATTTTGATTGCGTTCCTTCACAAAAGAGCAGCTCAGCCATTTAGAGGCTTTCCAGCTTGATCCATCTCCCAGCAAGTCAGTGGAACTCTTCATGCTTTCATCTGGAAAGGAAAATTAGCACCAGTCAGGCTGGAGAACGGGAGCAGCAGAGTGCACAGCTGGATTATTAAGGCAGATCAAATCACCACCCAACAGAATTCAATGGTGTTTTTTAAGTTCAGTCCATTAAATCAGGACAACCCAATAAAACCAGCTTTTCACCCTAACTATTGAAAAAGAACAATGAAATTATCGCTGCTTGCTGGACCTGTTACTCAGCTCAGTAGGATTTTCTCATCTTTCCCTGCGAGCAAATAGAGCGGCTGCCAGAATGTCAATGTGTGGTACTAAGCAATGAGAATCATTTAGATTCCAAACCATCCCATCCTAATCCTCGCCTCCCCACCAGCCGAGTTATTCGTCGGATAACCAGAAACACCTGGGTACAAGGAATTTCCTGCTGCAATTCAGCCTTAATTTCCTCAGATAGTAAAAACCTAAGGCTCGCAAAGGTGAAAGAAACCAGCAGTCAATCAAGTAAATCACCACCACCACCACCGCAGCAGTGATAGTACATTCTAAATTAAATTTTAATTCCCACCTGATGGTTCACCAGGAGTTACTTTTATATGAACCATTCATCTGACCCACCTTTGTATTTCAAGCGATTTGTTGGGGTCCCATTAGTTATTAACACCCATCCTAGCTCCAGAACGGCTTTTTTTTTCTGTGTTTGTGATCAGAATCAAAATGAGAAGCAAAGAAGGCAAAGTCTGCAGGTATTAGCAGGACAGATAGATTAAGGTTACACAGACAATTTTACTGAGGAAAGCAATGAACAACAAAAACGCCAAGAAAACTCCCATGTTCAAACACGAAGTACAAACAGGGCAGGTTTTATTTTATTTATTTTTGGGCTAGCAAGTGGTTTATAGGGCTTACTGGGCTCACACCTAGAGATGAGCTTTGTCACCTCTCCTTGTGGTCAACAGTCTGTGCAGCAAAAATACCTGAGAGTTTGGCACAAACTGTGGGACGCTGTTCCTCAAAGCAGCTCAGACGTGAACTAGAAAAGGTGATCAGAGCTGAGGCATGTGGGCAGAGCTGGCTGGAGGAAGGCAAGAGGGGGCATTTCAAACCAGCACTTTCAACCTCTCATCACTTGGATTAATTAATTAAATAAATAAAAGTAAACCAAGTCTTTAAAGCCAGATTTTTCAGAGGGATATTCACGGAGGTTCCATTTTTACATGCTCAGCATGGCATCCACAGTCATTTCTGTTTGCAGTTCTGCCAGATCTGTCAAAGCAACACACACAATTAAAGGACGTTTTGGCAAAATTTACTACAGAAAAGCTGAAAAGGGAAAAAAAAAAAAGTGAAATCAATAGATTCACCCAAAATTGCTGACATGCCTTTTTTCTTCTCAGTAAATCTAAAGATGAATATTCACAAATGCCTATGAAAACCAGATTCATTATCCTAAGCAGACGCATTGCTAGGCAGCTTCCCAACACCCTTGAAGACCATTAAGAGCAGGAAGCTGGCTGTCCTCACTAGGCAGGGGACAACAGCCTCACGGGTTGTGTTAACAGACAATGAGTGAGACCTCCCCAGTGAAGGTGTTGGTAGGTTTTAACGGCAGGACCCATGAGACAGGCGTCTCAACAACATCTATTGCAGCTCCAGCACCCCAGCCACCGAGAAACGTAACAGCACAATTCTGTGGTGGGAGGCCCTTTGCCTTCTCAGGGAGGAGAGGAATATAGATTTCTCAATCAGCTTCATAATTATTTTGAGCTATCAAAGTTGTGGTTGTCAGTACGAATGCAGCAACATCTTTAAGGAAGAAATTTGCTCTGACACGTTGCACTGTGAGCTTTTGAAAGAAAATACTATTTTCAGTCATATTGTTTGTGTTCGACGAGCAACGGCATGGCAGCTGGAATATCTATTTTCAGTGGTTCAGTAACAAACTTGACGCACCAGTTGCCTCTCACATCAAGATCAGTGCAAGGCAACTGAGATCTTTCTGAACCCTGAGCCACAGCAATGAAGCAGGTGTCAGCGCCTGCCGTGATAGGCAGTGTCACATCAAAAATAGAAAGGAAAAAATACCAAACCTACAACAAAGGCATAGGAAATTCTGCCATTGCAAACTAGGAAACATCATGGGATGTTACGGCAACAACTGAGTGATGTTCTGCCAGCGTGGAAGTCACGTTGGAAAACAGGAATCCTGCACTCACAAGGAGAAAACAAAGCAGACACCATGTTCAGGTCTTTATCCTTTCTGATTTCTGTCATGCTACAAAGCCGACCACAGCCAGGAAAGGCTCCCAGAGTCAATGTCACCGTTACGTCTCATTCATACTGCTGGGACATTCTGAAGGAGAAGGAAGATCTCAAGCGGATACCTCTGTAGGGCCCAGCTCCTCATGGATCAACTAACTCCTCAGGGCCTTGCTCAAGTGAAGCCAAAGGAAGACCTGTCAAACTACAAGGGCAGCTTTTCAAACCCACTTGGTCCCCATTACTCAGACCAAAACCTGCCAAAATGAGAGGTCAAGGTAAACCCTGGTCTTGAAGGGGAGAACATCTGCAGTGAAGAACAGTTTCCACAGGCCAATTTCCAGCCTGTAACATGCCGATTTTCCCAGGCAGAGTGGGCTTTTCCTTACTGCTGTAATTATACATGTACACATGGATGACCATGTCCAACGACTCTAAGAAGGAAAGGGTAATGGGTTGACTGAACAAGGACTGCACCAGGAGTACAAACACAATCATATTAAAATAATTAGTGCTCTTTCTCAGGGGAGGAGATCTCTCTCCCCTTGTTCAAGCTTTGCTGTATATTCCTCCCTTTCAGTTTGCCTGGGTATTTTTTTAATTCATAAACTATATTCTGTAGATGGATTTTCCAGGCTCCCGGCTGTTTATAGCAATTAGGCTTGCCTCTGTAGTGATATCATGTCTATTTAAAAATGTTTATAACTCCCTACTTTAACCAAATTTCGAAGCATATCTGCGTTGCCCAGCAACAGAAAAAAACTGGCTGCTGTTTCCTGAACAGAAAATTAGGAGAGCAATCACCTAATATTATCCTGTTCACTGGTAATTAAGCAAATTATGGTCAAGGAAATGCCTTATATTAAGGCTACAGCAGTGATTTTTGCTTCCACCTGCAGGATCAAATCTTGGCTCCTCCTCTGAGGTTTGCAGAGCAACCTGAAAAATGTAATGTTTGATGAAAAGCATTTCTTCTAAGTCCTAGTCACTCAGGACAGCCTCAGAACTGTAACTCCATCCAGGTCATGGGAGAGAGGAGAAATCACACTCAGACCTCCTGAAATACAACCCAACGACGACATTAGACTACCAGAACAGTCAGCGGCTATTTCCTCTAGGTCTTCACTGTACTCTCTGTTTCCCACGGCCAGGAGATCTGCCAGACTCCAAGATCCTGCATATGCCCACAGCTCAATGACACACCAGAAACGCTCCTTCAGGTCTGCCCTCCCCAATGGTCCTCTTGGCCTAAATTCAAGTGGATTGAGTCCCACGTGTCGCTGGATGCAAGGTGCTCCAGTAACAGTTATACGCTGTCTTCGGCAGCAGCGATGATCCCAATGAAGCCTCGTCCCATTGTGCAAAGGATGAGGAGAAGCGGATCCTCCAGTGCTCTTCTCAGTGCCCAGGAGAGGAAGCCACAGGCATCCTGAACAGCTTAGAGACTTAATAAAATGAGAGCAATTAATTTTAATCCCCACTAGATGGTGCAGGAAGTCAATAAATGTCAATCGTCCTCTAACACTAGACTTGTCTTTCAAGCGCTTCCATATTCCACTGCAAATACTTTGTCAGATGGTTCCTCTCATGCAGCCCTAAGCAGAGCTTGAACTGGAGTCTGAACAGCACCTGAACTCCCTGCTGTGTACCAGAAAGAGTTTTTAAACATCTTTTGGGCATAGTTCTGTCTGTTTGCACAGCATATTATTATTATGAAGAATAATAAAAACAATGCTAATAATATTATCCATACAGGAATTACTTATAGGACCTAACAGAAATGTAGTTCTGCTGACATCCAAAACTCTATGAGATTTAACAGGCAATCGCATCCTTTTTCTATAACAGGGTGGTTTAACGTATCAAAAGACAAGATCTGTTGTCTTATAATTAGATTGTAAATGATTGGAAAGTACAGACTGTACAGCTTCTAGGACAAATGGTCTAATTCATGGATAAAGATCTCCAAGATGCAGGAATAATATAAAAATATACATAAGGATAATGAAATCCTGATGGATTTTATAATTATTTCTGTCTTGCAAGATTATAACAGCTTTATACCCCTATTTCAGCTTTTTGAATCTCAGGCCGTAAACCAGAGGGGTCTTGCGGGATCAATATGCAAGTTATTTAGAAGAGTGTTTGATGCACATATGACTTTCTCTAACACTGACACATGGCAGCATGTAGATCTAAAACCAACAACAAAACATGCACACGCTTGGGTAAGGATGAAAGAGAGAATGAAGATGGCAGATGTTAGCTGGATCGCATAACGCTTAGCTGGAAGGCACTCTGATACTCTCTGGTGATGAAGGTGGAATAACATCCTGTATAGAAGAGAACGCAATTTAACCGGGGAACTTGCAAGCAAATAAAAAAAAAAATACAGTACCATACTTATGAAATGGGCCCTCTCTCTTCAGTCCTAAATTTTGCCATGAGGCAGTGCTCCCAAATATCTAAATCTATATGGGTCAGATGAGTTTCCAGCTCTCTGAACACAAATCAAATCCGAAGAGATAATGAGCCAAACAGAGACATTAATTATTTTTTATGTTGTCATTTATTTTGAGACATTTAATTAATGTCATAAAAATATATAATATACATTTTCAATAAAGAATTCAAAGTACCACAATCAAAGATCACATGACCTTAGTTTCATTATGAAAAGTACCTGGATTCAATAAAAAGAGGACATAGCTTTATCCTAGACATAAATTTGGTTCAGGCAGCAATATTGAGAAAGGTTAAATGGTAAAGAAAACTAATCTCTTAAGGCAATATGAATCACAGGAAAAGAGGCTGTGGTAAAGCGATAATAAAAATCACAGCTGTAATTTTCTTCTCACGGAACTGATGCCTACTAGCTGATGTACAGCACTGCCGGTGCCTCCATATCACGGCGGTGGACTCATAGACGCGACTGAATGGTGACCGAATCTGCAGCGTTTGTAGGTCACACCTGAGAAGTGAAGATAGGAGGAGATGTAACCTGTACCACATTAAGCATCAAACATCTCCTTGTCACGGCTGGCTTGCAACCTTCAAAGTGTCACCAAGGTAAAACCCCATGAGCACGTTGTCTTCTGGTGTCAAAGGGTGCAGCAGCATCGTTTCGGTGAGACTGTGCCAGTTTACCCCAATGGACAACTTGGTGCCACGTATTTCCAATTAACGTATATTATGCTTATATTTTTGGAACCAGTTTAGATTAATCAAGGATGGTTTAAAACTTGTCCTTTACTCTTCACTGTTTATCCTCTTTGCCGTCAGCCTGAAAATGAGACCACACCAAACAAAGCGCGTTGGTTTTATTGCCATTTGTACAACAGCTCTAGACTTTGATGTGGTCAAAATTTGGAGTCAAACTGCAAAGACCCACCTCTTGGACAGCACATCTGGCCAGTCATTGGGATTCTGGAGCATTAATTTACAGACATGTAGAGGAAACCTTCATGTTGTTCTGCTTTGCTTTTCAGTTGTTTCCATTATGTACTGTAAACCTTGGCGTGTTTCGGGTTTAAGTTTTTTAATAGTCTCTTTGGGGGGTCAAATTTGATCTGAAGAAATATATCAAAAAGTAACTCTTCTGCTAATGCTCAAATGCCATTCAGAGGCAGCTAACGGCTGCGTATGAGTGCTCGGCACGGCGGTACAGGCTTGCCACAAAAAGGCCTTTAATTGTTTGAAGTTGAAGCAATGCTTGCTCTCTGCTACAACTTGCTTTTGTACAGAACATGATAAATGCTTCTAGGAAGGAATGAGGAAAAAAAAAAGGAAAAACAATGCCCTTGTTCTCCAGATTTATTTTGGTTTACTTTAGTCTTCTTGAGTCCAAATTGGAAAAACACAATAATGTGTGGCAAGGCTGTCAACCCACAGTGAAAAAAAAAAAGGCTGTGTCTTGAAATCATTGCTTCCCAAAGGGTGGAACTGCAACACGTCTTCACAGATTCACAAAGGAGATGATTTTCTCATTAGGAAAATACAGTTTGGTTTCCCTCCTGGCATCAAAGAAAGACTTGCTTTAGACCATCATTCTGAATGACAGCGCTGCTGAGAGGTTTATGAAGAAAAGACTTGGATTAAATCTGCTTCTTTAACAAATCAGTTTGTCCCTGTATTTTCCTGATACCTATATGAAAAGCTTCACTGCACGTGCATTATCCTGCTATCAGCTGCCCAAAACCATACTGGGATGCCAAAGGCACTCGCTCCGTCTCGTATCTGAACTTCTTTGATGAAAACGTTAATTGCAGAGGTTGGAATTGAGCTGGCTCCTGAGGAAAGGCTAATACTTCCCAGAAATAAAAATCCCACCTCTTGTTACTCACCAGCTGGATGTGGACAGCCTCAGTTCATATTCCTAATAATTTTCATATATGGGCATCAACCCGACTACAAAATGGATGAAACTCGAAACCTCCAGCAGTGAGGCCTCTCCGGATTTGGTGTGCATGCACAAAAAGAGAAAAAGCCGAGCGGGACTCAACTGGTTTAAGCTCTTGAGCAAACCAGAGACCTCCTGCCACGCCAGCTGTGCATGGGACCTGACATTCTGTCGTGCCCCTTGCCCCCTCCTGCGCCCTTAAACTTGCAGTAAAATATTGAACTTATTCATAATTTCTTTAACCCTCTTACTAATTATTGCCAGACCCCGCGGAAACCGTTCCAGCATCTCTTCATTCCCATTTCCCTGGCCGTTCTGCAGCTACATTCAGGATTTATTTCTTCTTGAAAGTAGAGACTAAGTCCTAGACACAATCACACTACATCACTGCCCTGTGCAGAGGTTGTCTGCACGTTCCCTGTGAGTTTCTATATTATTTTAACACTGAAATTTTGTTTAATTACATTAACTCTGCTTTTATAGCCGTTAGCTTGTCCGATAACCAAAATATGGTCACTGGGGTTGTACATTTAAATGTTTTAATATAGTACCGTGTCTCCTGTATGCCTTATGGAGCAATAGATACAGCCCAGGTAATGCTGTCTGGATAACGGGAGTCCAGGAGCCAAGGAGAATGTGGTACTTGAGCATGTTTTACACAATCCAGAGCCCTGACAAAAAGCAATACAAAGCAAAATAATAAATACTTCATGCAATACACTGCAAGTACTGCCTAATGAGAAAATGCACATCTTCAGGCTGTATATCTGACAGAGGTCTTTATTCGATAAAATCCGCAAACTCTCTTCCGATGAATCCTCTTGCAGCCTCAATAGCTTAAATCTGCTCATTCCAGCTGCGAGGTTATATCCGTTTGCTTCTCACGCTGTAATCCCCTCTTCTAAAAAGTCAATGGCAATGCTTACACCCTGCAAACTGATCACAACCTCCTCATTTTAACTTCAGCAGTTAACCCAGTCAGACTGCAAAACTGAGGGAGTTCCCCTTGCCTTCTGAACAGCCGCTTTTCCTGGCCGTTGAGCTATTCCCTGGATTCAAAGCAAGGAGCACGGCAAAGCAGAACGGCGTTTGCATCGCAGGAGCTGCAGCACAGCTATCTGCAAAGGAGCAGCACACGTGCACGCTGCAGAGACAGCAACAAACGCTGCTCTTTGCAGCAGGGGGTGAACATTTCGCAGCCACACGTTGAGGAGAATAACCTAAAAAAAGCAATAGCCCTGGGTGATGAGCTACCACAGGTCTCCTGCACAGAAACAGGGGCCCTTTAACGAAAAAGCATGACTTTCCTAGAACCCAAAGGTGATGATCTTCCACAATCCCCTCCCACGGCCAGTTCCCCATCTTACATTCCCCCCTCCTCAATCCCTCTGCCTGGTAGAAGTGGGCAGAGATGGGATAATAATAAAACGCCCACTGTCTGCTTTGTCTTCGGATTGAGGCGATGGCACGGATCTCTGCAGAGAACAAAAACTCACTGCCGATGAAGTAATTTTAAAACCATCTGCTGTAATTTACTGACTAATGCAGCGAAGGCTTGCTCTCCCCAGCCTCGGTGCAATTTGCCACTTTTTGGGCACATATATGAAATGCCACTGGCCTCTTCTAGAAGTCTCTGCGACAGTCTCGACGTGACTGTCCAAACACTCTCACCCCTGGCAAACGTAAAATCCTCAAACCTCCTTTGACCCTCACTGAAAAACATTACAATAGAGCCAGTTTTGCAATACTCTAATAGTAAATTCTCTCCCAGCAGTTGGTACGCTGGCAGTAAAGATCACACAGGATATACAGCAAACCTGAGTAAAACTGGAGTTCGTGGCAGAATTGATTGACAGAGGTTCAGATGCAACTCAAAAGGTAAAATCATGTGTTACCTCACCATCCCTTCTTTTATCTTACATAGCAAATCACCATCCTTGACTTTGAATTCCTTCCCTCTTCTCTTTTTTTAATGCCTCTTCATTTCTTTTGATGTCTGAAATAAAAATCAGTGTGCTGGAAATACTGCAGTTAATATGTGGGAATCCAAGCATCGCATTACTAGTGGGATTTCAGGTGCATCCCATTGACCTCATACCCCATACATTGGCAGCTAGATTTTGCTTAGAAGCTGAAGAAAAAAAAATAAAACGAGAAAAGTTTATTTGATTAAAAAAAGAAATGGCCTGATCTTGGCAGAATTTCCCACTTATAGTTTAGGGAGGTTTATAGCTTGCCAGTAGTTGCAGTCTTCATCCTTTGCACATTTTTCTTCCTTTATGTCTGCGACTCCTTTCCATACTGGCAGGTATAATAACGTCGGGACCGTACGCACTGAAGTACACAAGTATGCTGACATCAGGCATGAAGCATTGCGCTGGGAGACTGGAAAAGCAGTTTATAGCGTATCGTTTCAAGAGTGGAACGCCATATATTTTCTTTTGCTTTTTGTAGCTTTCTTTAAGAAGTCTTCGTGCTGATTCAGCATTGCCTCCCGGCGAGCTATGGGAGAGTGATGATGTGAAACTGAAACACTAAACCCGGGCCTGGAGCAGATCTTTACATCAGCAAAGCCAATCTTCTGCTGTGGCAGAAAGCACATCATCCAGGCCTGTCGATTACCGAGGTTTTCTAAGGCGGCAAGCAAAATACAGTTAATTTTTGCAGCCAGCGAACTGGCAGGAGTAAACCGGGGCTCGCTGTCTGAGACCACCCAGGCGGGGATGGCCTGCCTCCCGAAACGCGGCCTGCCTCCTGAAACGCTTCCCGCCGTTATTTACGACAGCCTCTCCTTCTCCAGCATCAGCAGCCAACTTTCCTTTATTTGGCACTTAGTCTGGAGAAAATTCTCCTTTTTTGCCAGGTGAAATGTATTCACTGACCTGAGGGTATCTGGTAAATTCTTGTTAGGGCTTTGTTTAATGTTACTTGGGCCTAGCGCACTGTGTCCATCTGCTCCCTAGCTGCTGCCTCCCTCATGGGTGCCGAGACGCTCGGGTTACAGCTCCCATTATTTCCTCCTCTCTCCCACGGCGTTCTGCTGCGCAGGTGCCTGATTGATTTAAGTACACGAGCCTGTTTTCAGATGCAAGGACCTGAAAGACATTTCAGTTCCTCCAAATGCCTGGGCATTTTCCAGTTTTTTCGCAGCCTGTGTCGTTTGCTTCGAACGTGGTTTTGTGGGGCTGTGGATCTGTCCTTTGTCACAGGTTTAGTGTCACCCGTTCAGGAACAGACCTAGTTGAGATGAAAGTAGTAGTTTTTTTCTGTAGCCTCTACAACTGAAATTTCAGCCCGTGTATTTTTCCTCCGTGCTCTGCCTGTAATTCGCATTGTCTCTGCAGCAATCGGGTTGTGTCATCGCGTGCTTTTAACGCCTGCCAACTCCCTTTCTCCTGCGTAGCTCGGAGGAAGGCAGGGTAACCTGGCAGGCCCTGATCTGCCCGTCTGGTTGGCTTTCCCTTTTCCATTTGCATGCTCCTGCCTGTTTTTGTGTCCAGTATGACTTTAGATTTTATAGACTGCATCTCCGTGAGCCTCTGGAAGCCATTCTGGTCAGGAAGGTGCAAAATTTTACCCTTCAAACCACCACAATATGGTGTAGCGTTTTCTTTGCTTTTTTTTTTTTTTTCCCCCTGCAAACTGTGACATAAGGACTTCCCTAGATGCCAGTCCTGCTTACATCTCTATTAGCCAAAGCAAATCCCATCATTGCTTTTCTTCACAGCCATACACACTTCTCACACTGATTTCTGGATAACAGCAGAAACCACCTCCAGAACAGAACAGCTTATCATAGCAGCATTTATAAATCAGGTCTTGTCTTTAACCTTAAGTCAGAACTCACAGTGTAAAATTAAGTGGGGCCAGACCACATAGTGCATCTCTAAGATGGAGGTATAAGCCTTGGAGGCTGGCTTCATTCCCGGGCAGATGCCAGCCACAGCCATATCCTGCTCAGAAGGGCTGGCCAGCTCTAGTTTCTCTTGCTTTGGCTGTTGTTCAGCACTAGATTCATAATAAAGCTCAGCGACAGATGCAATAAACCCTTCTCTCATCTACCTCCCATTGCTACCAATGCAGCATTACGATTTTTGTCAGATACTTCTTGACCCTCTCATCTCTTGCAGTGCTTAATGCAGCTTCTAGCAAAGCATTGCCATCAAATCCTACCCTAATCCTATCCTAATCCTATTTTTGGCCATCAAGGCAAAAACTAAAAAAGCTTAAATTGGGAATTCAGTTCATCTGAGTGCTCCTTCTCCCTTCACGTCTGTTTGGGTATATATAAAATGGATAGCTGACTTTTTAAAACTAATTTACACATAGTGACAATTATTTAGCACTCTCCACATTACTCCAAAGTCAACGTGAGCAACTTAATAAACTGTACGTGACATCTTTGCTTTAGCGATGTGGCCTACATATAAATGGTCTGACAGCCAACGGAAGCTTTAACAACTCAATACCCTTCCAGAACTGGCAGTAAGAGGCATTTCCAGTAGCACAGGTCCAGCTAAGCCTTAATCAGAGTTTAAAGCTCTGCTGTTTAAATACAATTTAAACTCCACCTGCTGGCTGAGCTCCTTAATGGCATCATGTCTGCACAGACAGACGGTAAAGGTGCTTAAGGATGCTCCCCCTTCAGTGGCAAGGGGCTTAAGAAAGATCTCACGATACATCCCATTAAGAAAAACACTAGGCAAGACTTTCTAAAGTGATTAATGATCTTTGTAGCCCTGTTTAATAGATACATGTCTAATAGATCTGATTTGCGAAATCACTAATCACATTTGAGCACATCGGCCACAACAGCCCAGAAATATCCTGCGATGCAAACGGCTCTAAGGAGAAGCAATAAATATCCTCTTAGTGCAAAAAGAAGGAATATATCTCATCAGAAAGGGCTGGGATAGTGGTTTGAGTGACCAGATGTTGCTTTGTTTGCCAAATCCGGTTTCCACAGATATATTTCAAGTAATTGTATAACAATGGACTTAACTAATTGCACATACACAGGCAGAACACGACGCACATGCACCATACCAGGGTAATTGGACTGGCGCAGAAAGCTGACATTTACCTCTGCTGGGATTCCTGCACACCTATGTTTTTAGAAGACTATATATTGAAAGAAAATTTGTATTTTCTTTTCTCTTCTTTATCTTAGTACCTAAAAAGCAACTTCAGTGGAAAAATAATCTCTAGAGAGTTTAAGAATATGAAATGCATTCAGGAGAAATGCTGTGCACTAGTAAATGCTTCCATGTGTGATAAGGGTTATTTAACATAAAACTACACGTCTCTTATTTTCTCAAAACTACCCAGACCTTAGAAAAATGTTATGATATTAATGAGACAGAAACCTCTGAGAATTCAGCGCGGAGCATATAGGGAAATCAAAAATTAATGTAAGAGGCATATTCCCAAGCTATGGAGGTTATTCACAATAATCAGTACTCTCAGGAAGTCACCAAACACTAACTATTTTCTTCTCAAAGTAGTACACAGAAAGATTTAGATTTTCATTTTGTTTCATATTCATATTTCGTATTCATTTATTATCCAATAAATAGTTTATGTGACTGTATTTCCTTTGTATGAATTGTTTGGAAAGTATTCACCACAACTATCACCCAGAGAATGCTTTACCTTCCGTAGTTCAATTTGTGGGACAGGTCAGCTGGCACTTGAGACTAATTCTGCTTGCCTGGTTGATCCACAAGCTTCAGAATGAGCCTCTAAGCACTTTCAAACAAATATCCTGACGTATTTCTCACTGATATTCACCCCAGTGCTTTCCATAAGCCATTTTTAATGGACAAAAATGTCATCAGATGAATTAGCAAGAAGCAAGTAGAAGGGAATAACATATCCCGAAACGAATGGTAGGGCTTTACGTAAATAGAGCAACAAGGTATATTTGTCTACAAAAAAAAAATAAATAAATTTTCCTCGCTCTGTAATGGGTAAAACAATGTGGTTCCTTCTTCTTGCAGGGATATGTAGAAGGGTTGGACAGTCAAGGCACAGAAGGGTGGATCTGCTTGCCTGGTGACACACAATTAGTCACATGCTGGTTGCCCCCTCAAAAGCAGCACATCTAAGCAGAACCATATTGCAAAGTCAATGAGAAGGAAAAAAAAAAAGCAAAACTCTGCAACAATCATTGGGTTTCCCATTAAGATGTGTAGACTCTTTAAAAGCACAAGTTCTGAGTAGTTTTCAAGAAGCAAAGTTAGAAATAATTAGTTCTGGTTCATACCCTCAGCATCTGTTCGCTGCCAGCCCACATGGCCTACGTGGAATGAGCAGGGGGAGCCAACGAGCCTTGGCCCACCGGACAGGTACTGAGCCCTGCGAGAGATTTCAGCTGCCCAGAGCCTGGGGGTGCAACACAGGAAACTCCTGTAGAGGGAGAAGTTGCTTTGTTTCCTCCTTATTTTAAACTTCTCATCTGTCCACGCCATGGGAAAAACCTGATGCGCTCCAGTCACACGTAGATTTTTAAGATGAGCAAAGCACGCACTAGAACTTGTCATTCATGTCTACCACTCAACTAAATTTCTTCCATTGTCCTCATATGCATCTTTTCTTCAGATTTCTACTCCACAAAGAGCTAGACTGTTACAGAGTGACAATAGTGACTTGGCAAATCTTGTTGAGCCAGCACCACTAAATTTACAATTCATGACTGTTTTCTTAACCTATCCTTATCACATTCCCAAAGGAAGATGGAGACTGACAGCGTCCTTACGAAACAACACAGCTACTGCATTCCCAGCGCTACTGAGCTCTTTGGGTCCTTCAGCAAAGCCCGGGGTGACCACGCCACCTGGCACTACTTTTGACATTAACATGCAGGCACAATTCGTATTTCTGTGTCCACCACAAGCAAGCATCCAGCACCTTCATTTCTCCATTCTGTTCCACTCTCTCCACACAGAAGAGATACTTCAAAATAAGCAGGAAAACAATGGTCACTCTGACGGGAATGAATTTATGAAGTTCAGTTTAAACCAAGGACATTAGCCTCTAGCAAGCTTTTGCTTGCTATGACAGTTGGTGATCTTTGTATCTGCAAGAGAAGTTTTAATTTAAAGAGTAGGGTTTGTCTCATGAGGTGGATACGAAAGCCCCTGATTTCGTTGCTGCCTGATATTATGATGGATGCTAATTCTCCTGACTCCTTCATGAACTATATTCTATATAATATCTGTTGTCCAGCATAGGAGCTTTTTTAATGAATACTCCTCAGGGAAGTGATCTGATTTTGCTGTTGCAGGCAAAGAAATGGGTCCGCTTTAAAAATAACCTCTTATTTGAAATGACGTTTCATAGCGCTCTCATGCAGAACAGCAGTTAGGAAAGTATTCCATAGCAACGGCCACATCTTAATAGAAGATCATCTCCTGGACATCTCCCTCTGCATTTCTGCAATTACCAACTATGTCTCCTACCATCTGCAATTATATAAAATCCCTCTGGCAACTAGAGCTATTGCTTACATGGAAAATTAATGTTGGGGAAGCAATGGGATTTAATAACTAAAAATAAGAAATACGAGTTATTACTACATGACTATCCACTAAGCTTTTCACCAGCTACCAGGAATCATTAAGCACATCATCATGGGATGTAATTTTGAATCCTCTGACTTAATAATATAAATCATAGCTCTTAGATTTAATACTTTCTTTGCACAACAACACAGAACTTTCCCCAGCTACCCGACTTTAAAAATGCAGTCATGCAAGAGGCTGTTTTGAACGCCAGGAGAGAAGGAACTGCTTTGCTGAACGCAGAACCTGGAAGCAGGTTACGCTCGGAGCAGAAGGCTGACTGCACGAGAGGCAGAGGAGGCTGCCAGGGTGCTCTCTGTGCGCTCCAGGGCGCTTATTTGAGAGCACGCTTCTTCCACATTGCTGGGAAACAAGCATTCACGTTTCCTGATGTCACTGTGTCACACTGCTGTTGGGCTGCTGATTTGACAACTCAAAACAGCATTTCGCTTTGATTCGGAAGAAGCAGGTTTTGAAATGCATTATATCAGGGGCTAATATTATCCTTAATCTACAGATAATTATGATTTTACAGATTCTGGCATTTTTTTGAGTCACAGCATCTGTTAGTTGCATGAATGACTTCACAACCTGGGTTAAAAAGTGCAATTATCATAGTGGCTTTTATTTTCCAGATTTCAAATGGAAAAACTTTGCCTTCCTTTAACAAAGAAAGTGACATTTTATTTAAAACATTTTCAATGCTATTAAGCATTGATAAAAATTTCCATAGTTGATGTGTTTCTAGAAGAAAGCAATTACTGAAATGGCATAGATATATGAAAAAGTTGGTTGGCACTAATTTAATTTCTGGAAAAAAAAATAAAAGGTAGCCTGCCTACAAAAATTTGGATCAAAAGAAGAAAATTATCTGTACAAACTTATCTACCAGCCTGGGAAATGAATCCCAGACATCCACTTCTGGTGCCCTGAAAGCATTCATCTCACCTTAACGTATGAGCACCAGTTGGCACTTCTCCTACAGAACAACACACCCAGCAATAATACAGAGTCGACAGTGCCTTGAGAACATTGAGGCAGGAACAAATAATTGTTTTCCATGTTCAGAAGAGGGGGAATATCCTCACAATTGTCATGACTTGGATGTTAAAGCAAAGAGCGACTCTCTGAAAATGGAATTCTGTTCACCTGTGGTGGATAAAGGCTGAGTGTAAAACAGCAGCTCACTTCGACAACGCCAGCTATCAGTTTTTGAGGTGTGCTGGAAACCAAAGTGCAGCTCTCTGTTTGTCTAGATAACGAAGATAAAAAGGGGTCATTAAGATCAATGGCTCCGACACCGCACAAAACAGGTATCAAAACACACCGTGGTTCCAGCACCAGTTTGTGGTCGATCGCGCTTGCAGAAGCTCCTGATCTTGACGGGCTAATTTTGAATAATGGGGAAGCTTCGTTATCTTTATGGTGGCTGGAAACCAGAGCGAAGTGAAAGAAAAGTAAACACCTGTCCCACGCACCGTAGTGAGGAATTTCTCAATACGGTAACGACCACGGCGGATTGCAGCAATCTGCAGGAAGGTCAGTGTCAGCCCTCTGGAAATCCCAGCTAATGCTCCGCCGGGACAGCTCCTAGGTCTGGGGGCTGCACTAAGAGCGTGATGAGCCCCGGCTGGATTTGGTACATGCCCACCTGACAGAGAATGCAAGAACAGCGTTAAGCACATCACAGGTACATGCATGTGATTGTAACCTGACCATAAGGAGTTAACTGAAGCACGGATTACTGGTATAGTCTGCAAAAAAAGACAGGAGACCGAGCAGCTGAAGGAGGTTCAGATAGCCCCTCCAGAGAAGTAGGTCATGCCTGAGGAATCTGTACTTTCTTTTGACCACGTGAAGATGGAAAGAAAACAGCAGGGATCTGCTGGCTGGGCACACCACAACCTGAAGAGATATTTCAGCAAACTGAAGTAACCTAGGGCATGCGTTCTGAATGTCCAGTATAAACACACAACGACAAATAAACACAAATGACAAATGAAGTGACGCACTCAGAATTAAGACAGCTATCCCAAAGTGAAAACGCTTATCCAGGTTTAAGAGGATTACAATCAGTCACAACCCTTCCCATGCCGCTCTGCCCCCTCCCAAGTAATATTTCCTTCTCCTCCACCATGCTGCATAAACAAGTTTGGTGTTTATATTCTCAATCACTCCGAACTATTTTTGGCAAATAGTACCCGGAGGTTGCTAAAACTGATTACAGAGTCAGGGTGTCAAAAAGAAGTAAGAATACAAGAATGTAAGAATACGAACTGTTTATATTAATCATAAAGACAGCGGAGCTCTGGAAAGGTGCTTTTTATCATTCTATATATAAATAAATACATCACTAAACTGGCAAAGGGAATAAAATCTAAGCCAAGGTTTGTTTTAGTGAGGTAGTTTATGTAGTGTAGTTTCACAGGCTTTTGTAAGCAACGCTCCCTTTTAGACATTCGTGCCACACTGCGCTCTCAAAATGGGCGCTCTTTGCAGACCCAGTAGATGTTCATATGATAGATCTGTGCTTTGGTGGGAGGTGAGCCAGTCAAGGTTAACACTGAAATGACCAACAGCAGTCTGCACCCTATTCCATGAGACTCCCCTTAAAAACCAGACAAAACGAACAATAATAGTAGAAGAGCACAGAAAGCATCCTGCACTGGTTTTTCAGATAACTCCTTCTATCTGCCCTTGTTGGTCCACTCCCTTCACCTTGTAGCCTTCTATCAACCCCATTAGATAATGTTGTGGGTTCTTTAAATTCCACATGGGCCTTTGCAGCTCATCATATCAACAGAGATGTTTGGGGGTTGGGTTTTTTGTTTGGTTTTTGTTTTTTTTTTTTTAAAATAAAACTTGTGTGGGTGACAGCAAAACAGAGTGGGAAGAGCCAAGCAGCGGAGGATCAGTTCTGCTCGGCGCTCTGCACAGCACGCGGGAAGGGTACTGCGTGGGGAGCAGAGCCGTGCTGGGAATGTGGAGGAGGTGGGAGGGAGATGGTGTCTGTGGGTGGGAACACAGCGTGTCCTCAGCTGTGTAAGACAGGGTAGATGGCCTAGCAAGTACAGTATCCATACCCTTGGGTTAAGGGCAATCAGGGACTATAGGGCACTGCACTCAGTGGGGAGTCTTTGTTAGGCAACACACGTCCATTCAGGTTACAATGAGCACAGTCAGGCCAAGCTTGCATTCGACACTTAATGAGAGGTGTCTTGAGTTTAGCTGCCTTAAAAACCAGCCCAATCCTGCCCATTTCTGTGGATGAGAACACCACAATTACAGTGCCTGAGCTCGGGTGGTGGGAACGCACACGACATTGCTTTGGTAGGCCGCACGCACGGCACACAGCCCTGTGCGTACTATGTCTTCTCGCCCTTTATTTCAGAAACACTTTTGGAAGGGATGTTTCTCAGACCAGCCCCACGTGCTTCACACAGGCTGTCCTCAGTTCCCTGTTTTGCATTCTTTCTTTAAACCATTTTTTTCCTTTCTGCTTTCTGTTTCTTATGACAAAGGTACTTGCGAATATGTGCTGATACCAAGTAAAATAAGGACAGCTGGAGCTCAGGGCGGTTGATGAGAAGAGTAGGAGAGAGAAAAACTTCTTGCCTCTACTAGCTCTTGGTAGTTCTGATGGTATTAGGCCACTGTGCCACTGTCACCTGTCATAGCTCTAGGCATGAAAGAACAGCAAGGACACTGGGCAAGAGGCTACGGGCTAGGAGAGAATCACAGAATGGGTTGGAAGGGACCACTAAAGCCCATCCAGTCCAACCCCCCTGCACGGAGCAGGGACATCTCCAACCAGATCAGGTTGCTCAGAGCCCCGTCCAACCTGGCCTGGAATGTTTCCAGGGATGGGGCATCCACCAGCTCTCTGGGCAATCTGGGCCAGTGTTCACTGAACAAAGGGGATGCTGCATTCAGACGGGAGCACCAGAAGGCTCTGGGAGCGTTAGCAAGCCAGGAATCTTCCATGACATTCAAAACTCCAGCTGCCTCTATCCACACCATTGTAAATGCAGAGGCAATCTGTTCTGACTTGCCTGTCCTGCGGCCAAGACCCGCTGTGGCAGCTACCCTCTTCCACTGGCAGCCAGTGGGCAACTGGGAGAAGACTGGAGAGGACAGGGAGAAGAGGTGGACCCTCTGTTCGTCAGTTTGGCACGCGGCCGGCGGGCTGCAGCAACCCAGCTCTCCCAATCCCTCACGGTGCGCTCAAGGACATCGGCGTCTCCCATGCGGAAACTCCTCCAAAAGCTCCATCTGGGGCCTTTGGAAAATGGCAGCGAGCCATTTTTGTACAGCACGAGGAGAGCGGAAAAGAGCGCACACGCCTCGTGCCAGTCGCTCGTTCTCTTCCCTCCCTAAACGAGAAACTTTTTTGGGGGAGAAATGCAGCGTTACCTCCCTGCTTTGTCCTCTCCACCGAAGATTTAGGGGCGAACACGTTTGTACACAATGGCCTGGCAAGGAGCAGGGAGAGGAGGGCCGGGAGCCGCTGTGGAGGACGCGCTGCCAAGGCCCAGCCCCACGCAGGGACGGGGCTTTTCCATAGCCGGGCGCCCCGGGGGCTGGAGGGCCGCGCCCCCCCCCTGCCTGAGGAAGCCGAGGCCCGGTGCTGGCGGGCGGCGGGGCGAGCGGCTACCGGTACCGCGGGGCCGGCAGCGGGGAACCCCGCCGCGGCCCGAGGGGAGCGCCACGCCCCGGCCGCGCTCAACGGCCGCCGTGAGGGGCGGGGGGAACGTGACGCGCCGGCGCGCGAGGCATTGTGGGAGGCCGCCGCCAGCCCGCCGAGCCGTTCCCCTTGGCCCCGCGGGCGGAGCGGAGGCGCAGCGGCAGCGGGGCCGCCGCCGGCCGACGGGAGACATTTTGCCGACGGAGGCCGAGCCGTAAGTCAGTGCCGCGGGCCGCCCGCCTCAGGCACGGCCGCCCAGCCCCGGAGGGGAAAGGGTGTGCGGGGTGGCGGCAGCCGGCCCGGGGAGGGCAGTGAGGGAGGTGGGGTCCTACCCCCCTCCCCCTTTCCCCCTCCCCACCTTTCCCTGAGGAAAACCGGGGAGGGGGGCCAGGCCGCGCCGGGCTGTCTGTGCGTTCCGCCTCTTCTTCTTGTGCCTCGGGCGAAGCCGGGAGATTCACCCCGCTCCCAGCGAAATGGTGGCGGCGGGGTTTTATTTCTGCGCCCGGGTTGCGGTGCGGGGGCTGGAAGGGGTCCCGCGGGCACCCCCGCCCGGCCTTGAGGGAACGGCCCAGGCTGCCGGGCCGCCGGTCCGCGCCTCCCCCCGCCGTTGTACGCGCGCAGGGGCTGCTTTTCGTCTTTTCCCACCTCGGGTCATCGGGCAGGAGAAGATAATCCAGAGAGACTGCAGAAAGCGCGAGTGGAAAGCAGCAGAACGCGTGTTCAGTGTGCTTTGCTTTGGGATGGGGAAACCGTGGCTAAAAGTTACCTGCCACATGTGAATGACTTAATTAAAAAAAGCCGAATGACATTTTTAAAACCGTTAAGCAAAGGCTTCCAAGAGTGGTAAAAAAATGAATGTTCAGCTAGAAACGGGGGCCTTATTCTTTTAGAACTGTCACTTGTACAGCCTGCAATATGTCTGCCTGCAGGATTTTAGCAACCTGTGCGGCTGTCTCTGGTGTGGGTGTTCCTCCCAGGTGACTGCCAGTACTGCAAGGCGCAGGTGAACGCAGGACTCGCACAAGGTCTGTCACAGGAGCGCCTGGATTTCGACCAAAGACTCATACATTTGTGCATCTAGGAGACACTAAGGGGAAGAAACTGTTTCTGTAACTTACGTCTTCCTGTAATCCTTTTGTTTCCTCTGTAATCTTTAAAAGTAAGTTGCAGAAGGCCTGTGAATTCCCATCTGAAGCTGGCAGTTGGAAGCAGCTCCTATGCAAGCAGGGTGGTGTAAAACTGAGGTTGCTTCATTTAAGTTGGTGGAAGGAGACTGGTTGTTGAAATATATTCAGATGAGGCTTGTTATTTATCTCTTGACCATGCAAACAAACGACCATTTTTTCCCCAGGACTGTATGTGGCTGTCACTTAGCAACAGGTCTGTAGGGAACTTTGCAGATCCACTGCTTCCCCCATTCCTAAGAGCAGAAGAAATAAATGAGCTAAGGAGCAAGTTGAGCAATTAATAAAAACAGAGCCCGGGTTCTTAGGCACAACCCAGAGTTAAAATATTTAGGCAGGAACAAGGCAATTACAGTTAGTTTGAAAAATATGTTTTAATACAATTGAGTAAGAGAGATTCTGTGGTCCCTAGAAAACTCCCCAATGTGTTATGTGGGTTGTTTGGATCTTTTTAAAAGTGTTCTGAAAGAAAGGAATTACACTGTTGTTTACTTAGTAATTGTTACAGGTTGTTTTGCTGTGGTATATATCATAAACTTTCACACTGAAATCTTAGGCCTTCTGGGTTCCTAAGGAGTAACTTTGCTTTGTTATGTGTAAGGCATACCCTTCTGATTGCCACTAGAGCCAAGTGTTGGCAGCAGAGATTAAGCCATAACTGACCTAAAAACTAGTAGTAAGACTAGGATTTGGCCTAATGACAGTAATGTTGGAAGACTGCTTAAGCACTGCTTGCTTTATCGATCAGCGTTAGCAAAAGAGAAAAAAAAAATCACTACAAACTTAGTCTTAAAATAAATCAGCATGTTTAAATTTGTCCTTAGGAGTTGTCTGGTTCTGCAGGTAAAATTCCAGCACGCAGCAGTGAGCTTTGGTAAAAGATATTCTCCTGGGTAAGATAGGTGATACAGTCACATTCCTGAAGAATGGTCGAAATCTTGCTCTTGCAAATAAATTCAAAAGTATTTTTGTTCAGCTCTGTCAGCCGGGATCAAGGCCTGTTATCTGTTCTTCATAAAATACAGTCCTCCCTCAGCGAGGTTATAAAGTACGGATAAAGGAGCAGGAATCTGGAACCGATGCCACAAGAGTTAAAAAGAGCCTCCAGAGGGAGCCTCCCTTGGGAGAGGGAGTATTGACCCAGCAGGCAGTGCAGCCAGCAGTAGGTTTTGTCAGTTCAGTGCTTCCTAGAGGTAAAATCAGAGAAGAAACATGCAGTGTTTGTGGAAAGAGTGCAGTGCTTACTGGCTTGTCATGGAAAGAGACTATAGGCACATGAAGAAGCTATAGTTCGTTACCCAGACCTCTCCTTAAAGAGAATGGGCAGGATTCAGTTCGTGGTCCTTGCTCCGGAAGGAGTGATGCTAGAGCCACGCCATCCATGGCCGCCTCAGTGGGTTCAGTTCTTGCTCTCCCTTCCCTCAGCAGTGGAGCATCTATCTTAAATTTCGTTCTACACCTGTATTTTGCCTTGGAAGCATCCACGTGAATTCTTTATTGCATTTTTGCTTTCTTCCAAAAATGTCAAGGGGCAAAGAAGTTTTCAAAACGTTCTTTAAAACAGTTTTTTTTTTTTTTTCTGAGCACTGAATTCATAAATGGTCCGGTGATTTAACGTCCTGTATCCATTCTTGTTTCCTACCTGGTATGCAAAAAGCTATCATGAACAAACGGGCTTGACTTCATGCTAGTACTCCCAGCAGTGGCCAGTGAAGACAATTGTATTTACGTTTTCCTGACTATTGGTGGCAGGATGCCCAGCTAAAACTCGTCGTGCTCCCAGTACCGTTCACAGTGCAGGTTTGCACATTAAGGGAATATTTGTTTCGGGGTTTCAGACCCGTTGCGGGAAGGAAGGGCTTCTGCCAGTTGGATACAATCGTGCAACAGTATTTTGTTTTGCACACAGATTTTGTGAACATGTTATTCCTCTTTTTCCCATGCTTTACATCATCAGTACGGGAATTTTAGTCTTGCTAATCTTCAACAGAAAGTGTTGTCATTCCTACATGAGGAATGTTCTCTCAGTTTTCCAAGTGAAAATAAATGTATGTATAGTGCTACCTTTTAAGATGAGAAATTAGTGTAGTGCTGGAATGGCTGTTTCACAACCGGTTTCACTCCGCTGTTTCAGACCACAAAGAGTTAGTGCTGTGATAAAGCACTAAGCTAAAATTTGAAATCACATCGCATCAGATGATAACTGAGTGATTAGCTGCTCTTTTATTACTGTGGTACCTAGAAACCACGGTCACAGGCTGAGACGCTTGTGCTAGGCAAGCGTTATTAGAGACCATTTTATACCAACTCTGTAAGCAGTGCATTTTATAAATATGCCAGACTAGCTTCTGATTAGCCAGGAACAGAGCAAGTTAGTTGTCAAAGCACACTGAAATGTGCTTTTTCAAAAAGAGTTCAGCGAGCGGCTAGTACATAAAAGGATTTAAGGGAGAATGGCAGCACTTACATTGTTAATCTTTTGAAACAATGGGAAGAAAATAGCATTGCATTAAGCTCTTTTTATACAAAAATGAACTTTCCAGCTTTGTCTTTGTACTGGAAAGAAGAGAAAAATAATTACTAAATCTTGGTGTTTATCCTATTGTAGTAATGGTCTCCTGGATTTCACTACACTTACTGATGGGATCCCGTAGATCTAAATTTAATCATCTGTTTGCTGAGTGCAGTTAATACACCAGCGTAAGCCCGTGATCAGAACAGTCCCTGCCTGACAGCAGTAGCATTCGTAGTAATTTGTTAAGTCATTAAGAACCAATACCTGAAAACTATTAATAGCAGGGAGTTATTACTACTGTTTGATGAAAGTGTCAGATTGACTGAGATAATGAAGTACTGGTATTTGGAAATGGGGTATCGCTTTACCAAGATGTGCAGGCTGTACTTTCAGAATGATGTGATGTTAAACCTTTCAGAAAAACAGATGCCTGTGTGCATTTTAGGAAGATGATATTTGAAAGTGTTTCAGTTGAGTGTCTGTCTTCGCACAGAAAAATATGGCCAACCAGAGTAACCACAGCCAATTTCAAACAGAAAAATGTTAATTGTGCCGGTTTCATCACTACACCTTAATATTGTTTTGTTTCTTAGAAAATTTATTTCTGGCTCACGAAAATGTGACAGCAGAGGAGCCATGTAGCTTGAATCTTTGCTGTGAGTCAAATTAATATACCATCAAATTCTAATTTCTGTGAATTTTGAGATCTTAGAAAACAGTATAAATCTTGCTTCAGTCCTTAAGGGGTTTTCAAAAGACTGTGAATCGGGTGCTAAATTCTGCAACTGGGGGAATCTGTGTCCAAGCACAGCAGAGCCACCAAAAAAAATGGCATTAAACTTGATTTGAAATCAAAGGTGGACTTATCAAAGTTGACTCCTCAGTGATATCCTCTGATTATTACAGTGGTAATTTTGTGAACTGTCACATTGAAACAAAATCACTTTGTTGCCAAATCTTTGAAGACACTACATATTTGGCAAAGTTGCTCAGTAATTGCATTGCAAAGGCAAGAGAGAGGAAAGAAGGGAAAGGACTGGTCCATTTAGTGTGATTTTTATTTTTGTTTTGTTTTGTTTTGTTTTTTAATTGGAAATGATCCTGCTCAAATCTTGCCTTAACTATGGCACATGTGATAAGGTTCCTTTTGGTTGCCTCCCTCATCTCCTGGCTAGCAGTGACTCAGCAGACAGCTCTGGTTCATTAATGTTGGCAGCATTCCAGAGTTTCTGGTGTTAGAAAGATAAACCATTTGAGAACATGTCAGGCATACAGGTTTCTTTGAGTTTTGATCTCTTGCCATGCTCTTTATGTTTAACCTCAATACGTTTGGTTGGTGGGGTTTTTTTTTGGGGGGGGGGGGTGGTTTTTTTTTTTGTGGCTATTGCAAATGAAATATCTTCTCTTTCCCTTCTCTCTTGCTGTGGAGAAGCAGAAGTATAGAGGAGATTTGAGAGCTGGTTGGGCCATCCCTCAGCTCAAAGGCAGGACAAACAGGTTCTGCAAAGTCATGATCCTGAATCCATAATTAAGCCTGAAAAAGGTCTTCCATGCCAGGCTCTCTTTTTCCCCCTTCCAAATTACCTGGTTGGCAAAATTAAAGGTGGTACTTGAAACTTAATTGGAATTTCCCTCCCTCCACTCCCAACCAACATCTAAAGATCCAGTGACTCACTACATGTTGTGGGAATGGGATCCTTGAGATAGGAAGCTCTGAAACCCATCTTTATTACATTTCAACCTCAAGACTAAAAATGCCAGGAAGTTCTTGGGTTGTTTTTTTTGTTTGTTTGTTTTTTCAGTAGCAAGTCCACCACCTTTCTGGTTCAGGCAAAGTTTTTCCTCACAGATAAACTTACAGCTGGAAAGCTCTTTAATGTACGGTATGAGAGGATTGGGTTAATTGGCAAGATAGGTCCAGGGTTATCCTAAATGTTAGGGAGAGAAATGTCACAAGGATTATAAAATAAAGGGGAAAAAATAACATCCAGAGTTTGCAGAAGTGATAAAATAAGCTTATTATGAAAGAAAAAATATACCATTTTATATATGGTATTAAGTAGAAATAGTATGTTAAAGGGACGAGCATCTTCTGAACACCAGATGAAAGAGGTTGGAAACTGATGGCAAAGGGATTTGCTGAAGAGTGATACGAGGGCGGCCGGTTTAGCCTGACCGATTGCAGTTGACAGTGTGTTAACAACAACCTTAGCATGGCTTTGGATAGATGGTCTGCACCCAGAGACAGTGATATACAGTGGTGCCCTTTTGTCTCAGTGTACGCGGAAACCACTTCCCTTCTCTATGAATAGTCATTTTCTTGGAACTAAAAGTGAAAGGGCAGTGCTCTTTCATCTTTCTGCTGTCAGCTACAGCATGGCCATCCATGTGTGTCTTCCATTTGAATTTTTAGATTGGGGGAGCTGTATTTACTCCAGCTCCTTCAAAGCCTCTTTGGCAGTAATTCTGTATTGCTCCAAATGTTAGAGCAGCTGATGGCTAGGTGATGCTCTCCCAAAGAAAAAACCCCAACAGCAGGAAGTAAGGCTTTCCATATTCTCTTCCAGCTATTCTGACTATCCCAGTAAACTCAGAAGCCAAATGGTTAATAGAAGTTTACTGCTTAAGGCTTGCAGGTTTTCCCTAGGAAAAGTGTGGGTTTTGTCATTTGCCTATCAGTTACAAACCAAAAGAATTAGGGGTGAAGCTGGAAGCACAGGTATTTCTCATGCCCGCTTTCCCTGGTGTTTGATTCAATGAACTTCTTAATATTTGTGAGAATAAACATCTGTAGTATTGATGACAATGAATTATGAACTGTGAAAATAATTTCTGGCAGAAAGTCCGTAGCCAACTCAAAGCCACACCCAGCCTTCCTGCTAACAAAGACAGAGCTAACTGGATGAGAAAATGCAATTAATTGGAAGGTTTGTGAAATCAGTTGTGAGCTCCAGTCAGGCAGTTTCTCAAGGCAAGAAAATTGGCTTTTGTCCTCTTCTTCGCACAATAATAGTTGTTACAGAGCTGAGCTCGCAGCAGAGGAAAGGAGAAGGAGCTCTTTTGATGGCTTCCCCCTTCAAAAATTTCCTGTCTGTTTTTTGACGTAAGTTTCACAAAATATGGTGTGACTTTCAGCTGAGCTACTAAGATGGAATTCTTTCGTTTACCTTTAGCAAGCAGTAAACCCATTGCATTTATTTTTCTTAATGTGCTGTGCAAGTACAGACTCTTTGAATGGAGTGGGGAAGTGAAAAGGAAAAATGTTTGGTACTTGCTTTTCTTTAGTTATCCTGAGTGGTCTTCGTTTGATAGTGATGTAGTCTGAATCTGAGTGATTCACTGAGATTAAAAAGACTGCAGGACATGTCAGCACAGAACAGCAGTTGCAAAACTTAGAAATGGGGTTGGTGAACCTGTTTTGCCTAATTCTGAGCTCACTCAATCGTTGTGGATTCAGATGTATGGCAAATAGAGTTGGGTTCATAAAGACAAGGAGAGAATTCAGAATAAAGGAGAGAAAAACAAAAAGGGAAGCAGAGAACTGGTGTGATAGGAAAGCAGGCTTAAAGAGGTTTCGTTGTGGAGTGTATAAACACACCAGAAAAATTGCATTTGTATTGGGTAGGATTTGTGCAGCAAGGAAGGAACTAGGATGTACAGAGGTGTGTGTATCCCTGGTGCATACCGCTGGTTTCCCTGGAATTCAAACAGACGGGAGGGAGGGAGGGGGAGATGGGACACTCTCCTTTCCTTTGAGTTCATTTCAAAACCCAGTGCGTTGCCTAAACCTTCAAAGATACCTTGAGAGCCTGCAAACCTTCCACCTCTTTGGATTTGTCAGCTTCTATTTACAGCCTGAACAGAAATCAAAGAGAGAAAAAATATGTTTGACAGCTGTATCAGCAGTAGGTTTCTTCACCAACATAAACTGAGATACAGTTGTCAGATGTCTGCTGGGTGTTCAGACCACCGTTACGTTGAGGAAGGCTGGCAGACTGAAGTTCATCAGGTTCCTAGAGGGCATGTTGGAGCAGTATGATCTTCGATGTGGAGATAGCTGTTCCAGTAGGTTCACGTCTCAAGGAGTTCATTTCAGATCTTTCTAAAAATAGAACATTTAGTGTAACAGGCCTTTGTTCTATAAATTCACGTGTGCTTGAAAATCTAGGTTTTTACAGAGGGTGAATACACTTTAGCAAAGCTTTAGCAGATACAGTTTTTCATAGTTAGCAACGTAATTATTAATGAGCACAACAGTAATACCACAGCAGTTCAAATGCTCAGTCATGAGTTTTTCCCAGAGAGTAAAGAGTTGTGTCAGTCTCCTTGGAGAATGCATCCTCTGCTTTATGCAGAAACACTGTTTTACATTTGGTAGTTCACTCTTTGCTCAGTTAATGGTACTGTGTTTAATCTGTTAGGAATTTCAGAAGAGTAATTCCAAAGTAGATTTCTGGGAAATAATTTCCATGGTTTACATGTTTACTCTATAAAATTATGCCAAGATTACAATAGCGAGTAAACATTCTGTATAAAATTATTTTAGGTTCCTGTTGTAAGTACTCTAAAAAGGCAACTTGTCTGTGTGTTTTAGGCACCTTAATGCATTGTCTACCCCAAAATACTGATCTGTCTAGGAATTCGGTATATGGTATTACAGTATCAGTCTGGATTGATAACCTTTTTTTTTTTTTCCTCCTCTCTCCTCCTAATATATAGAGTGCTGTTCCAAACCAAATACAGACAAAATGTCCAGCAGGGGTGGCAAGAAGAAGTCAACCAAGACTTCCCGCTCCGCAAAGGCTGGGGTCATATTCCCTGTTGGAAGAATGCTACGTTACATTAAGAAAGGCCACCCGAAGTACAGAATTGGTGTTGGTGCTCCGGTGTACATGGCTGCTGTACTGGAATATCTGACTGGTAGGTTTTGCTGAACAATGTGAAATAGCAGCAGTGAA
>JAAGAY010010793.1:0-10154 GCA_011801015.1 Ardeotis arabs | reverse complement strand
CCAACCTGGCCTTGAATGTTTCCAGGGATGGGGCATCCACCACCTCTCTGGGCAACCTGTTCCAGTGATCTACAACTCTCATTGTGAAAATTTTTTTCCTAATGTCCAATCTAAATCTACCCCCCTCTATTTTAAAACCATTACCCCTCGTCCTCTCACAGGACTATTTTAAAGTCCTTGAAAGAATACATTGTTCTGGAAAGCACCTGTCATGAAGTACCTGACACTATCTAATAAGAAGAAAATACTTAAAAAATGACAATAAGACTTTGTACTGTTGGAATGACTCAGAAGACTTGAGTGCAAAGGTATGGGCAAACCAACACACTTTAGAAGCAGAGAGCCATGGGATGTGTGCTGCACTGCCATTTAGAGATTACATTAGATTTACTCTGTGGGAATAAAAAGCATGAACAACTTTTCCAGTGCGTCTTGAAACAATGGATGAAGACTAGTAATCCAGCACACACTAAAGTTTCTTGAAGTAAAGCCCAGTGCAAAAATATCTCAGATTAACAGCTCCTAGATGCACAAGATGTCAACACCAGCAGACTTTTCAATATTGTGCTTCTTAAGTCATTGCTTCTACATCAGAATTCCTTTATCCTGATTTTGGAAGATTACGTTCTATCTTTTTTTTTTCCCCTGGGCCTCTTTATTTTCACTCACTTGTTATAGTTGTGTAAGAAAAGTGAAACTTTTGACCTACTCCTTTTCTCTTGCAGATTTTAACTTCTGCCTATTTACCCATAGTGCTTGTTTAGATACAATTAGGTAGAAAATGTCTCATGCCCTCTTTTAGCAATAGGTATTATTTCTAGGACAGACTAGAACAATGCCTCAGTCTCTTCTTATATTCCACATGCTTCCTCATATAGCACCTGTATTTTCTTTTTCCCCTACCATTTGCTGTTTCCAGTCTTTACATAGTTTGGATTCTTTTACTGTACAAATATACAAGAAAAGGAAAAAAATGGTTCAAATATTTAAACTAAAATGCATTATGGTCATATTTTAAGTCTCTTCTCTGCATAGATCCATCCACTTTCCATTCCTGCTGTTAAATACAGGAAGAACAGTACCTCCAAGTTGTCAGACAAGCAGATCAGTGAACTAGGCTCCTCTGGTACTTGCCCCCAATAAACATCTAAAGTGTTGTTGAGGTTGAAATTGGGAAATTGAGATTGACTGGGAAATAAACATGCCAGAGGAGCCAGATGAGAGAAGATGAACAGATAAGAGACAAAAGCCAGCAATATTTCTTTTTTCAAATATTTTCTCTAAGGAACTAGATCAGGTCATGAGGATCTGTATTAAGTTCCTGATTCACCAAGCAACCTCTGGTGTGCTTTCCATAAGTGAACATAAAATCTGGATTTCTACTGTGTGATCTGTAAAAAGGGAATCCTAATATTAATGATCATTATTTCCTGCTAAAAAAAAAAAATAGCAGAACTCCAGACCTATTATTTAGGATTGGTCTACACGATGATCCCATAAATTTCACAACAAAAGCTGAAACTACATGAAGAAAAGGAAAGTTAAGCAGAAGGGAAGTACTTTCTCACGGTCACAAAGCCAGCAACAGGTAGAACCAGAGTGTGAGCTTGATCATCCTGGCTCCAACCATTGGTCAACACCGCCCCCAGCCTGATGATTCAATGTGCCAGAAAAGAGGCTGGACATCCCCACTGCACAGCTGTCTGTGATTAAGGGTGGTACACAAAGGAGACTCAGGCTTTCACCTCCAGAAGCTGTTATTGCGAAGTCTCTCCATGATGGATTCTTCCACTCTTTGACGTGTGCAATGGTTTGAAGCCACAGTCTGGCCACGGAGTGTGGGTCTAAATGTAGATTACTTGAATCCCAAGAAAAGGTCAGAGAGTGTCTTACTCACAGATGTTGTTCCGGAAAAGGTGTTTCATTGGTTCAGTGTTTGAATCAAATAAAAAAGTTACATTTGGCTAAAAATTCACTGAATATTATCAAGGGATTATAAACATTCTACTTTAAAATTATAAGTCCAGCTGCTACTTGCTAATTCTAAATCTAAGTTTTAGTGCTGCCTTTGAAAAATATTTCCTGGGTGGATAACATGCCCTCCCAAACTTCTGTCTGGGGAGCAAACACAAAGAGATCGTCACAAAAGCTTTTGCTATCAGCTATCACATAGCCTGGGAATATTAATTTTAGTTCCAAATTTGTGTAGCTAGTAAAGTAAATACGAACCTCCTGTATGCTTACTTAAAAGTCTGATGGGAAAGTAATGTTCTTCCTGATTGCGGGAAAAGACCAGTCAACCGTAGCATAGGGGAAGAAATCCACAGTGTCTGTTGGCTGATGTGTAGTAAAAAAAAAATTATGTTTAAGAACACCTTGTATTGACCTCATTTTCCATCCAAAATACATGAGAACTGGCAAGAGTGTACAAAAACATCCACTTGCTACACAGTAGGTTAAAATCAGTTCATTTTGGTGTAACCATTTAATTCCTTTAATAAGCTATCTTTTTAATCTATTACAGACTAAAGATAATTTAATTTACTGTAAAAAATCCACATCAGTATTTCCTTTTGCATTCAATTCCTTCTTTGGTTCATTTTTGATGACAAGCAGACTGATGGGAAGGAGCGAAACAAATAGAAAGGGTCTTTAAAACAGACTGTTCTGATTATGGATGTGCTTGTGACTAAGGCACTTGTCTAAGACTCAGTTTCTGGTTCAGTTCTTGGCTCTGCTGCATACCTCCTGCATGAAATTGTACAGTTCACAGAATTTATTTCAGTTTCTTAATCTGAAACGTGGAAGTAATCTCCATTTTACTGCGATATTTGTCAGGATAGCTTCACTTATAGTTGCGGCACCACATACATACACGCAGACAAAAGCAGTGTCCCCAGTATCATCACCATGCGGAATGTGTTTACTCTCAGCAAAGTTTACGTTAAGTTTTTAAGAAATTCTTCTCAAATTCCTATAAGTCTTGTGCTGATTATGGACATCCCATCTAACATGGAAACTGAACCAAACTGCTTGGTTTATGACTTTTAATCAGATAGCAGACAGAAACAACATATGGCAATAGGCTAAGAATCAAAATTCTTCTGGCAAATATTTGAAATAACACATGTATTGAGAAAATACAACTATTTGTAACCAGATGGCAAACAAAAACAAGAGAAAGACATCCTGCAATGAGTATTAGCTCAGTAAAACTGTTCTTATCTTCAACAGCAGGCCAGCTGCATTGCATATTGCTGCAGGAGATCTCAGGGCTGAGCTCCATCTCTGGGATTAGTAATGTTGTCCTAGGCTGGGAAGTATACTCCTAATATGTAAAAGCTTCTGTACTCTTAATGGATCTCTTCGTTCTTTTAAAAGCACATATGTATTTTGAGATTGGGTTTGTACTCAATATCAGCTGCTCAGGCCCACTTACTACGCAATTCTAAATGGATTCAAGAATTCTCATTGTGCTCTCAGAAATAAACATCATTTCAGAATAATTAAAATTTAGAGTTAGCAAACAGGCAAAGCCAGGAGATTAAATCAGTTCTAAATTAATGTTTCACTAGTGGGATGTTGTGAATTGGTAGTGGCAAACATGGTACTTCACAGGGATTTTACAGGCAAATTTCTATGAGTGTCAGATTCTACTGCTTAAGTAATTTCTTCCGATGCATGTTCATTTAAGTACAGTAGGCATTTCAGATTTTAAACTGCTTTGACCAAAAGTCTCATAATTTCTCTTTTTATTTTATGTATGTAATTCAAAATGTGCTTGCATAGATATCTTTCTTTGTCCTTCTCATATTAAGAAACATTTCAAAGTTGCACATTCATAGCCTGGCTTTCATTTATTTAACCATGTTGCACATTTTAGGCCGGCACACCTGCAAGTTAACAGCTGTCTAGAGGACCAGCCTTCAGACTGATTGGAATTTCATTTAAGACAACAATCCCAGTGCCCTGGCCTTCTCCTGCCTCCAAAACACACATGCTGAGCTTGAAAAAATAGCTGTAAATGTGCTGAAAGGAAATTGCAGAATACTCTTTCCCCTACCCCCTCCTCCTCAATCCCCTACTCCACAACACTGTGGTAAATGCCAGTAAGGCAGGCTGGGAAATTCCTCTGAAAACGCTAACACATGAGTCTCATATTATACACCAGCACTGGTCATTACCAGGCAAGGCTGTGGAGAACAGTAGTGGTGTGAGAAAATTCCCAGAGCCCTAGTTTATTGCCATCACTATCATGAAGGCCACTTTGTAGTTCCTGAGATCTGGAAACAAGCATACCTGTCAGCACTAAAAATACTTTATGCCTTTTTTGGTATTGAAGGACTTGCGCATGGCAAGAGACATCTGATATTTGTCACAAAATCTGCAGAATATCCAGTCATTTTCAATTATTTAACCTGGCCTAGCATTGTCACATTTCTATCAGACGATATTGTGATACACAAGAAGCTCTATTCAAAATGTTTATAGATATCGGATGGATGATCTTCACTGTAGGCAGGAAGTTCTCTAAAATTCACAAATCTTAGTGGTTTTTTTTTTGTTTAAACTGCCAATGATACAATAGTAAGTTTTCTTCCTTTTTAGGAAGTACTTCAAATATTCTTATGATTTAAGAAATTCAATTATTGAAGCATTTCAATATTGAAGTACAAATCCACTTTTTTGAGTATATAGAAAAGACATGTAGAACACTGCTGTGTAGTGTGCACTCTTTCTTTTGTGTAGCAAACACCAGATCTAAATATTTCTCCCACTACCCTTCAGCATTTCTGAATAGTTTACTTTTCAAAAGCATGAAATTAAGCTAACGTTTTCATTTTCGGTTTCCCTGCCATTTCCCTGGCCATTACTGCCTCTATCAAAGCAACAATCACTTCACAACAATTGTTTGGCAGAATTTTACTCTCATCTTTAAGCTTTCTATGTTAGTTAGGGCTACTTAAGGTATGATGTAGTTCTCAGCTTTCAATCAATGTAAGTTCTAGACAGGATATATGAAAGCAAATTGCAGCTGCATTGTTAGATGTCTTCTTCTTTAATAAAGAAGATGATTTGACTGTTGTACAACTATTAGATGGATAAAGACATTTAAAGTCTTCAGGATTTGATTTCTTCCTGAATCAGGACAATGATTCTCCTTCCTTTTTTCCTTTCAGACCTAATCAGAAATATCATATTTTATTAAAAATTTAGCAAAATAAAACAGTTACAATAGATAACTCAGATTTTACTGTTGTCTATGTAACTGTTGATTTCTTGCTAAAATATAATACTTTGGCTACTGGAAGGATTTAACAGAGTATTCCATAAGCTTTACTTTTTTTTTTTTTTTAATATTAGCCACATTCGGAAGTTGATATTAGAGCTGATTTTAAAATAGAATTGGAGAGTGTAAGGGTGAAAGATGACACATTTTATGAACAAACATATTTTATGGAATATTTCTTCCAGAGTGCTGCTAATACTGTGATAAAAACAACTGACCAGGACACTGCTGATTTCTCTTGTGGTTAGTATGTAAATATTTTCTCATGTAAATCTAAGCATACATTGTAAAAACAGTTTAAAGAAGACCCATACTGAGAGCAAAATGAAGGGTTTTTTTGTGGTAAATGAGAGAGTGTGGTGTGTGTGGCATGGGGAAAGATGGAGAGGAGAAAGAGATATTTTTTCTAATCAGCAAATTGGTTCAAGCAGAGGAAACAGACACATGTTTACACAGTTCTTTTTTTCTCACAGGTTTCTAGGGCAAAAATGTGCTCCTAAAAACTAATTTTTCCTTTATAAATTATTTAAATGGGGTTTTTTTTGTTTCTTTTGTTTTTCTCAAAATAGCTCTAACAGCTTTTTTTGCCATATAGTCTGATCAGATGCAACACTTCTTCTTTCTGTGTTAACTAAATATTTTTTTTTTTCCTCAATAACAAACTATTTCAACAGTCATTAGACTTCAAAACTAACTAATCTGAGGACCCCTAACTCAAAATGTCAGCTTTGTCATGAAATAATTTTTTGTTGCTCAGTGATTTGTGTAGTTGACACTGTCTGCTGTCAGTAGATGATACAATACAGAAAGTTATACCAAGCTGCAAGCCCCCTGGATTGAGTGATTGCTTTATAGGAAATCATGATTGCTTTATAGGAAAGCGTGATTGCAAGCCTCCATTACAAATTGGTTCATAAGGCCTGTAACTCATCCAGCTTCCTTGAAGATGAGGACTCATCTGACACTGGAGAAGGCTTGTCACAGGACATGTGGGGATAAGAAGGTGACATGACATCCACCATAATTTGTAAAGTCTATAAATTGCTAACAAGCTCTGCTTCAAAGCTGTAGAAAACCAGATACTCATATAAAAGAGAAGCCATGGAGAAATTAATATTACTATAAACAATCAATTTCAATTAATTTGTTTAGCAAGTGGTCTGAATTTGGCCTTAACCCGGTGGCAAAGTTTATACTAAAACATTAAAAACCAATTCTGATAGCTAGTTTGCACTGAAATACATTAGAACATTTCAGAAAAGAACTCAAAAACCTACATCACAAACAACATAATTGAACAGAAATATATACTAAAAATCAGGAACTTAAAAGCTTTTTTTCCCCCTTTTTTAATTTTAAGAGCATTAAAATGCTATTTCCTTAAACCAAAAAAAAAGAATGTGAAATTGATCATTAATATCTAGTTGTCCTAAATTCTGTCAGAAGCAAGTATTTGAATTTCCAGCTTTCCAAAAAAGGTACAGAGTAGGATTTTAAAGCTAGCCTGGAGCTAAAAGAAGACTCACGTGGCACTGAATATCCACACAGCTCTAATGAGACTTTTTTACTGCACAATAAATCTTAGAACAGTTTGTATACGTACTGCAATTGCAGTATGATTCAAACAGCATTAATCAAGTGTTATGGTAACCTCATTTTAAAGTACAAACACAGTCAAACATTTATATCACTGTATTTCATTTCTTACCAAGATTCTTTTAATAGGAAGGATTTTAGGATGTCCTGTGCGTTTACTTTCCTTATAAAAATGTCAGATCTCAACTTATACCTACATACTTAGAATTCTTTACTGTATTTTCTTCTGTGTGCCAGTAGGTGACATCATTTCTGCTTTGTTTGAACAGCTGGTCTTCACCCAACTTCAGGAGTTCAGAGGTACAATCAAGGCCAAGACCTCACTCTTCATAAAGAAGAAATACAGAGCACAAGGAAACAGGATGTATCGCCAAACATAAAGGTCCCTTCCCTTAAGGGATAACCTTGTTAAGTTAAAAGCTCCCTACTGCTTTGTTAATGCAGATTTCATCACATACCTCAGAACTCCAATGTGGTATCATAGAGTCATGATTTTCAATGACTCAAGGATGTATGTATTCTTTATTTTCTACACCACAATTCTGACTGACTCCATTGTAAACTGCAGATGCCCATCATATAACCTATCTAGGCCTTATCTCACCATTCAGCTTTCAGTGTGACAGTGAAGAACACAGGGGAGGTTTGGGAGTTGCTTTTCAAGGAGATGGAGAGGTTGAAAAAGGATTTTAGCATAGTCAGCTGCAAGGCAGCAGTGAGAACAGGGCTCCACAAAGAGGCCAAGCCAGGAAGGACTCCACACAGGACCCTGGGGGCATGGCAGCAGACAGTTCCATAAGCCCAGGCAGAGCAAGGCAATGGCTGGGTACAGTACAGGACACAGGACTGGAAGCAACATAGGTGCAACGGCCACCCAGGACTCAGAGCCCACAGACCAGCTACCTACAGTACAGCCTAGGCAAGACTAGTTCCTGGGCCTCAGCTTAAGGGGAGCTCCTCAGTTATTAGCAGGGAGTAGGGTCCCAGGTAGGGGTCCCAGGTCAGGCCAATCACAGCAATTAAAAACCCCTAGGGCCTTTAGAGCCTGTCCACAACCTTCTTAAATCCACTACTCAATATGGCAAAAAAAGATCAAGACTGGAACACTTGTGAAGGAAAGGAAATTTTCCTTAGCTATCAACTAGACCTGAGCCCTAAATCTTCCATTCTTTCAGAAGCCCAGAAGAACCAGCTGTACATTTGCTGCAAAGTTTCTTTTGAAATGTATTTGTTTCAGCTGCATTTTTTCAAAAGATATCCAAGTTTCTGAAGTTGATTTCTGTTTGATTCAGAGTGAATGAGCAGAGCAGGAGGCCTGAAGACAAACCAGGGGTCTACCTGTAGAGGTGTGTCATGCTAGGATATCAGATTTCCTGTGTGTAACGCACACAGGTTTTGGTGCCATTTGAAAGTTCCTAAGCGGCAGAAGTTGTTGAACATCAGAATCTTCCTCCTCCATTCAGGTTTGAAGAACATCCAGTCTACCACAGAGCTACATTTTGGACTGCTGGTCTATGTCTGCATTCACAAATAATGGATCTGTAAAGCGAAAGAGCTGGTGCTGAGGAGCTGACATCCATGCTATGCATGCTTCAGGGGTTTATGGTTTGGATTCGGTAAAATTTGGCTGCACATATGGCATATTTGTCTACATCTGGAATGTACCAGGTGCTCTTCGAGCTTGATTTTTATCTAAAAGGTGTCCTGCTCATGCACTTGAGACTGCTTCATGATACAAATCAAAGCACATTAAATGAAGACAATCTGGAGAGTCTCCTTACAAGCACACTTGTGATATGAACTAAGATAGTGATGTAGTTGGGTGCAGGAAGATCTCTAATACAGATGGAAGTTGGAAGACACCTCCCACCACCTCTCAACCGTACCTTGGAAGCAGAGGGGTTGATATTTGTGGTGCACTATTGAGCACACAGAAACAAATACTATTTGGAATTCAGCTTTTAATTTTTTTTTTTGTCTCTATGTTCCTGCACCAGATAAATCAATGACACATTCTTCAGTAGCTATCTGATGCATGAAAGAAGTGATAGAAGGTATAATCACCCTTTGATCTTTTCAACTTTCCCTATCCAGTGACATGCAATGTGCTCATAGAATGACAGAAACACAAAACGAACTTCCTTCTGCTGCTATGCATTTGAGTGCATCCAAGAGAATAAAGCTAATGAAACTTAGATGAAGCTAAAGAAGCCATGATGGTGTTATAGTGATTGAATTAAAATAAAAAACAAAGTACAGATGAAGTATGCAATTCATTTTCAGCTCATAAATCCTGATTTTAAAGTGAAAAGTGTACACAGAGGATGTATAAAAATTTAGTGGCTACAGTCCTTCTAGTGTCAAAAACACATATTGACATAATAACACACACTTCTGTGGAAAAGAATGTGAAGTCATTAAAGTGTAAGATGTTAGTAAATCAGTTTTGGTTAAACTCGGCTCCCATTGTGCACCTGCATATGTATTTCAGTATGTTCCAAGACTTCTTTACTACATCACTCACTAAATCAAGCTATGATTTACTGAAGGAAGAAACTTTGAGCAAGGAATGAGTCATGATATTTATTTGAATTTCATCGACCCCTGTTGGGAATGAGGGAAAGAGTGGCACTGCCCATTTCTGTGAATGCAATGTTTTCTTGTCCCATGCCAAGACACTTTATTTTTACTGGAACAGCTTGTGAGCTGGAAATACAAATAACAAAACCAGTATTCCTGCTGGCTACCTTCTCAAATAAGTGAGGGTTGCAGAGGAAGGAAAGAGATTTAATTCAAACTTAGCAGTCACTAGGCAACTAAAGAATAAACAAAGTGACAGAGGGCCAAGGTAGAATGAAATAAGTATGTGTTGTGTTGTGGCTCTTTAAATTCTGTAATGATTACTCTGTGTACAAACATATGTATATATAAATATATTTGTTTGTGTGTATGTGTGTATAAAAGCAAGCAAAGGTTTATATTGCTTTATTTGTGAATGCTTTATATATGCATTTTAACGTCATAGAAGATGATTTGATAGAAGAGCAGAGCTGAAGACAAAACCTTTACTTAGTGTTGTGGTTTTGTTTAGTAAGGGGGGACCTAAGGTGGAAGCTTCTGTAGGAAACTGCTAGAAGTTTCTCCCCTTTGTTCAGTGGACTCGGCCGGGCCTAGGGCGGACCCGCTGCTGGCCAAGGCCGAGCCGATTGGTAGCAGAATGTCCCGTGATAACACCTCTGCGATAACATATTTAAGAAGGGGAAAACAG
>JAAGAY010010791.1:12866-34363 GCA_011801015.1 Ardeotis arabs | reverse complement strand
GCAGCAAGCACTCTTCTTTGCTTAATGCCCCCCCAAGTCTCTCGTTCAGCAACGTAATCATGTTTTTTTTTTTACCAGAAAAATACAGTTCCCTCAATTTGCTTTAATTAGAGCTGCCTTTGACCATGGCCCTCAGACCTGGAAGACGAGTGCCACATGCCGTGTTTTGCTCCTAACCCCAGCAGCTCCCCTGCCTCCTCGGGGACGCCGCGCAGGACAGACATGAGATTAGTGCCTGAGAATGCCTCGTCCAGCCCGAGCGCACGGAGATAAGAGACAAAAATACGTCTGTCTTGGGTATGTGCCTGTTTTCCTCTGCTGCCGGAGCGAATAATCTGATTTTTGCTGGACGGCAGTCTGTCAGCGCCACCTCTTGGTCCGTGGCCCGGTGGCTGTGCTCATCCCACCGCTGTGGGCATCTCCATCCCACCACCATGGGCAACGCAACCCCGCCATCATGGGCAACCCAACCCCGCCATCATGGGCAACCCAACCCCACCATTGCAGGCATCCCTAACCCACCGCTGTGAGCATCCCACCACCACACGGATGCTTCCCACCTCCCTCCTCAATGTGGTTTCCCTGGAGGGTTCAGGCTCAGGGTATGATAATATACCTGAGGTCTGCAAAGCATTAAAGCGAGGATATTGTCAGATATATGAGCTCATTGGGGAAATAGGCCAGATGCATTTGTTACCAGGAGAGAAATGACTTCTTGTCCTGATCCACTTCTGACTTGCTTTGTCTTTATTGTTATCTATCAGCACCATCCTTACTCATTTGGAAGAGTTGCTTGATTCCTTTCGTTGACCACCTTCTCCCCTGTATCCTCAACAGCTGCTGTAGGACCTGGTATGTCAGGGAGGAAGCAAAATTTTTCTCAACAGAATCTGCTCTCGCTTGATTCCATAACGTTAAAAAATAAAAGTTATTTCCAGGCAAATTTGTTCACCTTGTCATCAGTGGAGATTTTGGCAAAAAAAAAAAAAAATGAAGATCCCTCTGGTTTTTCTTGTTTCTTTGAAGGAAAATACACTTTGAAAATCAAGACCAGGTTGCTGTAGGAAACCAGAAAGGGTTCAGCGCAATGAGGCTCTGCCTGGCATCGCTGGTGCAGGGACCTCAAAAGACATCCAAGTTTGATCTCTTGTTGGCATCTAACCCTTGAGCTTGTGAAGCTTCTCCTCCCCACTTTCACCAGGGTGTTGTTACCAGTGGACACTCTGTTGACTCCCTATAGGCTTTGGGAGAGGAAGAAAAGTCTGGATCCCCTCTGCTCTCTCCTTGAGCAGAGTAAGAAATATCCCCAGGTCTGTGGGCCATAACTGGTGGAAAGAAGGACCATTTTCATCCATGAAATCCAGGAAATGGAGTCAGACAAGGACAGACATCAGCAAACACTCAGGGATATAAAAATATCACGAAGACAGCTACAGTAATTGCTCAGATTTGAAGCCATCTCTGTCTTTTCAGAGATTTCATTTCTTCCTTACTCTTTTTCCTTCCTCCATTCCTGCCTTCTGCATTTTTATTTTCTCTTTTTAACGGGGACTAAGCACGGCAAAGGGAGGAAAGGGGAAAGGGTAAAAAGCTAGTGAGGGTGCGGAGGTTAATTTTCTAATGAATCTGGCTAATGGGAAAGATGCCTTGCAGAAGATCGCTCGATGGCAATTTAAAGGCAATTTCAAAAGCCAATTAAAGCATTTTCCAACTCTTTCACCCGTGAATCTTTTAATTGCTTTTCCGAACTCTGCTTGCTCAAGTTGGGCTTTCATGGCAGGAAAATAGACTCAAACCAGAGAAAGCCCCAGGAAAGCAAGGCTGTGCCCATCAATGCAACATGAATTTTGGCATCGTTGCTTCCAGCAGCTCATCCTCCTCCTGGGACCTTCTCAAAATAACCACATAAATAGAATTTGAAGAAAAATAGCAATAAAGAACAAAGGGGAAGCCCCCTCTTGCTTCATAGCCATCTCCTTCCCTCCTTGGTGAGACCCAAAGGATGGGATTATCCCATTTCAGTAGAACTAGGTGTGTCAGCGTGTCCGAGGGAGGGGAAGAAGAAGTCGACCATCTTGGGGCTCTTCAACTTCTCTAAGTTGCCACTAAATTAATTTTCAACTGGACTTGGGGACCTCATGGAGCCCGTGGAGGGATGTGGTGAAAAGGCTTTCCCTGCACGCATTTGGATAAGCAGCTGAGCCTTCAGCAGTTTCACCTCCACAGGGGAGGTTACGACTCCACCAGCTTGCGCAAAGCCTTGGCCGCTTCATGTCCTGCTTAGAAAAGTCACCAAACTCTCAAAAATGGAACTCTGACAGTTCAGATCCCCAAAATACCCACTGAGTTCAGGTTTTGAGGACTTAGGTTCTAGGTTTTAGGTTAGGAGTGCTGGGAAATGAGCCGTAAAACACACCCATGTGTGTGCACACCATGAATTCATTAAGTGAGAGATATATATATATATATCTCACAGCTGTGTGTGCAACTCCTGCTTCCTGGGGTTATGACTGCACCTGAAGAGCGATGTTCCTTACCACCATCCTCAAAAGCAGACCACCTCTTCACACACCTCAGAAAATGAGAAGGAAAAGGGTTTTGAGATGCATGGATGGATGCCGGAGCCATCTGCCTGCAGCCTGTGATGGTCCGGCAGCGAAAGGAGGGTAGATTCCAACAAACCTGGCAATCCAAGCTGCCTCCTGAGATCCTAAACCGGTCCGCTGGTGCCGAAAATCCTCCTGCGCAGGCAAATGCCTGCCTGTCCTGCCTCGTTCCCCCAAGCAACCTCGCGCAGCACCCCGAGCATCGCTGTGGGCTGTGCTAACGTCCTGGCTCTGTGCTCTCCAGGTGCTTATAGATTTCAAAGAGGGGTTACAGCTTTACATGACCATCTATGCATTTAGCTCAACGTGCATTTAACCTCAGGATAGAAATCAGCATACTCTGCCATAGAAAGAATTACAGTTTTCCTGGGATTTTAACTCAACTTTTTAAAAAAGTACTTGCCAAAGTGATTCTCTGGCAGATAGTGAACTCCCGTGCAAAGCACGTGTTTGCTGCTAAAGTATTTTTGGCAAATCGGAGTGGATTTGAAAGCCCATGTGCTCTTTCATTCTTTCCTCTTGGAAAGAGGAACAGGTCCAAATCTGAGCAATCGAGCAGCTGCCGTTCGTAGTTACGACAGTCAGTGTTTTTGACAGGGCAAAGCCATCTGGGTTAAAGAATACAGAGAACCTGCAGACAGAAATGAAGAGAAAGGGTTTCAGAGTACAGAGTCAGCACTTTCTCCCAAACTTCTACTTTAGGCTATTTTTAATTTACGACGGCACGTATCATTGCTTTTATTTTTTCCCAGGCACGAAGACAATGTGTATGGATGGGGTCGGGTTCAAAAAGTAAGTAACAGATTGTGGAAGGGAAGAAAAACCCGAAGAAGAGAGGAGGACCTCCAGAAGTGAACTCAGGACTGACCTGGAGCACGTAGCTAACCCTTTCTTAGCTTAATTTAGATCAAGCGTAGGTGTATTCCGGGGGAATATTTGGATCCTTAATTAAGAGTAATGATGTGAAAGGAAGTGCAAGCATAGTGAAAATGGATCAGAAAAGAATTAATTGACTGATATGGGTGTTCAGAGCACAGAGTTTGGGCTATTTCTGTTCCTTCTTGGGCTGGAGTGACGCCAGGGTAGCTCAACGGGCTCTGTGTGGGGCAGGGAGCAGATGGCCCTGTAGCGTTGTATGCACCCTCAGCACCAAATTCACCAGGCTGATCTCATTCCCAAGTGATTTTTCCCTTCGGATTCAGTTCAGCCTCTAGTCCTCAGACCCTCCAGCAAGCACTGGTAGGGAAAAAAGCGACCTTCCTACAGAAAACCATGATTTTGTCCTCAAAATGGTGGGAAGTCCAAGCTTGAGAAAATTCATCAGCCATAAGTTGGGGTACATCAGCAGGATGCTGGGGGGCCCACAAAGGAGTAAATGTCAGAGAACCACTGCTCCTAAAATTATCCTTTATTTGTTGGCTACTCGACGCAACCGCTGACCTCAGAGCGCTAATAACCCTGAAGGTCTCAGGAGGCTTTTCAGCATGTGCCTTTTACTGCAATAAACTTTGGCATCTAAAATGTTTTTTCCCCTTTTGGCTTCTCCTTTGGGCTTGAAAACAACAGGGTCAGATCAGTCTTCAGGCAAAGGGACGAAGACAACCCTCGCTTTAACACACAGAATTATATCATCAGCTGCCAGAGGTCACATCCTGCTGTCTTTTTAAAGATAACTCCAGCCCCCTCCCTATTTCCCTGGTCCCTTATAAACCTGGCTCGACCCGCGAGACTACACAGCGCAACATCTTGGATTAGTTATGGGCTTTTCAGATGAGCTCCAACTCATATTTCATATCGTTCCCCCTCAGCCATAAGATTTGAGTTTGTCACATTTGCTGGAGACGAAAAGTACAAACATGTTTTATTCATTATCTGTCCTCTTCTCCGCAACAAGCACCTGCAAAACATTTCGGCACTAGACCGGATCAACAAGGCTTCATTAGGCATGACACTTTCTCCCTGCCTTGGATGACGAAGCTACATTTCATCCCTGCCCTTCTAGACTGTAAAATTGCCTGGAGATCATCACCTTGGAAGAAATGGACTCCCAAGACCTCGCGATGGAGGTGGGGGAAGAGAGATCGAGGGAATTACGCAGCCCAGATCGTTGCGAGCTGAGGGACGTGGAGTTATTTTAGCCTTGTAGCATCCAGAAGAATGCACTGTCCTGCTTTTTCAACAAGGGAACGGAGGACCACGGCTTTTGCAGCCTCATGTAGGGAGTTTGCAAGCTATTGGGAGCAGACATTTCTTTCTCTGCTTTCAGCCCTCTGCCTGCTGATTTTTTTCAGGCGGTTCCCGATCCTTGCAGTGGTGAAGGCAGGGATTAAAGGGGAGAAAACTGTTGAATAATCTCTTTGAAAAATGCCGCAAGATTTGTCACATCAATTATTCAGCATCCGGGCCCAATCAACTCTGGATGGAAGATGCTGCCAACACAAAATATCCTTTTCTGTGCAGTTTCAGAGCAGGAAAGGGTCCTCCCAGGGGAAAAAAAAAGCAACATTTTGGCATCATCCAAAAGCGCCTTTATATTTTTCCTAAGGCTGCCAAGAAAACTCATTGGTCAGATCCTGGCTGAGGGAAGAGGGGCAGAGATTTATCCATCCGCCTGCAGAGAGGGAGGATGCGCCATCCCCTGGGTACCAAAAGCTGTTCCGCTTCACTTTGGGCAACCACCAGCCTGATTTCCAAATACGATGGGCAGAGAAGGACCACGGGAGGAGCTGGACCCACCCCTTTTCTCCGTGCCCTTGAGCCGGCGTAGCACAGCACACATTTTGCTAGAAATAGGTGAATTTTCAACCTACCAAGGAGGGGAAAACAGCCTTTTTTCATGCCTGCCTTCCTCATTACTAACCTGTCTGCGCACAAGCGGCTTTTTCATTGTGCAGCTCTCCAATGGTGTTTTGCCAGGTTAAATCTCAGACCTCTGATTAGATGTGTCCCTGGGGGCATCGCTGAATTTTGCTTTTAACCCCTCCTTACTCCCTGCCCTTCCCTCCCCATCCCCTGGCGAGGCCTCCCTACCCTTTCCTGTTATTGTCCTGCCTGCCTCTGATAAGATTAAATACGTGCCCTTCAAAAAAAAAGGCCTTTTTTTTTCCCTCCCAGTACCTCATTGTTCTTCAAAGAGATGGGGAAGACAAGATCCCGCTCCTAACTCCCGCTAAGAAAAGTCCGTGATCTATGAGGCTGAATAAATAACCCCGAGTCCCCGCGGTGCATGAGCACAACGTTCACCTCGGTAATTGAAATGCCTTAACGGAGAGACCTTGGACTTTGCTTTTCGGATTCAATACCAGGGTTGTGAGAGACCTTTTCCCCCTTTCTATTTTTCCTTTCATTTTTTTCTTTCTATTTCTTTTATTTCCATTTTTTCTTTCTATTTTTTCCTATTTTTCCTTTTTTTCTGATTTTTCTTTCAACTTTTTTCTTTCCATTTTTTCTTTCTATTTTTTCTTTCTGTTTTTCTTTCTATTTCTTCTTTCTTTTTCTTTTCTTTTTATTTTTTCCCTGTATTTTTTCCCTTCTATTTCCACCCCCCCCTTTTTTTTTCCCCTCCTTGAAAAGTGAACCGACACTCCGCAGGCCACCTGCGAACTATTTGCCCTGCAAAGCCCTTTGATTCTGACGATGCCGAAGGTTTATGATGACTCGGGGCGGGGGGTTATAGATGCATTATGTTTTTGCTGGAGGCTGTATCTGGAAAACACATACCTACAGCAAAAAATATGGAGATGCTTTGCATTTTCACTAAAACATCCCTGACAGGACTGGCTGGCAGAAGAGGGAGAAAAAAAACCTTGAATGAGCCCCAGGTGACCCAAAAGGATGAGAATTTGCTTTGGTTTAGTGTGAGATTTTGTTTGCCAGGGCTCTGGGACCGCTGTAGGGAAAGGGCGGAGGTACGAGTTTATTTATAGGGCTGTTTCCTACGGGCTTCGGTTGAGATGGTGGCGTGGCTGTGACAAGTAAAGTAAGTGCATTTACATAGATATATATACTAAAAAAATATGATTTTTACCCTAAGAAGAGGAGACAGGTGCAGGTTGGGGTCTGACAAATGTTATTTTTCCCGTTCCCCAAATCACGGTCAACTCCTCGCCTTGTTCAGCCCTGGATCTCATGCATCCTGCTGCAATCCATGGAGCTGGGTCTCTCACCCACGAGATGATAGAAAACAACCCCCAAATTTAATATTGGTACATCACAGGACCCCTAAATCCATTTTATGGGCATTTTTTCTTTTTGTGATGCCCTCCGTGGAAGCAGGGAGTGGTGCTGGAAATGTTTCAGTCGTTCCCATTCCCAAAGCCCGGTGTTGGGGTGTGGAGTGGAAAAATATCCCAATGCCAAGGGTTCGGCGTGCCAAAGGCCGGATGTGCCCCCAGTGTCAAGCAGCACCGTCACCATCAGAAGGGTTGAGCATCATGGGGTGGCCTTGGGGGAAAAGTCCCAGGGTTCAATCAGGCCAGGGTTCGATCATGCCATTGTCCCACAAATTGCTCCCCTAAAATGCTCCCTCAAAAGCACCTTGCAGAATAAATCTGAACCCATCTCTCTCTCCAAAGAGGCAGCCCAGCGCTCCGTGCTAGAAACCAGATCGGAAGTTGCAATTACTGCCCCACAGGAAAGCCCAGCCTTTATTGCAGCCCTGCATTGGAGAAGGGAAAAAAAAAACCAAACAAAGCCACCAAAACTGCATTTTGTGGAGCAAAATACCTTTTTTTTTCCTCAAAAATAACCAAATGGTTTCAAATCATGTTAATATTTATGGCTGCTCTTGCTGCTCGTGGTGTCTTATGGAAAGCATCTCCCTGGAGGCATTGCGTCCACTACCCTCCAAATCCTCCTTTTCCCCTTTCCCGAGGCTGGAAGACTTTTACCTTCTCCAATACTTGTCCAAATCACAGTGAATTTTACACCAAGGGAAATTTCCCTGCTCGTGAGACAAAGGTTACAACGTCCTCCTCTTGCCACCGCGTTAAAATATCCCCCTTCCCCAATTAACCCATCTCTCTCCCAGCCCGTAGGTAAAAAAATCCAACATCTAATACTCCCCAGAGCGTGTCCACGGCTTGACAGCCTTCAATAGGTTAATTTTTCAAAGCGGTAAGCTGATATTTCTGCAGAAAATGCACATCTGCAGGGTAAATGCTATTAAGTGTCGGTGAATTATGGTCCCAGAGTACAGATCACTTGAGCCTTAATGCTACAAGCACCTTAATGTTTTTCTGAATGAAGTTGCTGCTAATTGCTTCCATATGATTTCTTTCTTTTTTTTTTTTTTTTAAATATCCCTTAGTTTTTTTGTGCTACCATATACGACGCTACAAGCATCGAGCAGGGAAATCACACTCTTTAAGCTGGGATTAATGCCCACTCGCGGGTGGGTGTTCGGCATGGAGTTGTCCTCACAAGGCAAGCGGTTGCTCTTAGTCTTAAGCCAAAGGAGAGTGAAAAATGGAAAATTCAAGAGCTTTTCCCCAAAACTCAAGGGATTGAAGTCCCACCTTGATAATGTCCTGCACCATTCTTTAGGCAGAAGCCTGTCTTTAGCCTCTTTTTTGGCTTTCGAGGTCAATTTTTCCCAACGCAGGACTCAAAGGTGGCTTTTAGGTGTTAAAAGAATGTGTAGAGGTCTTCAAAGAATGTGTAGACCTCTTCAAAGAATGTGCAGATGTGGCACTTCAGGACACGGTTTCGTGGACACGGTGGTGTTGGGTTGAGGGTTGGACTTGATGATCTTGGAGGTCTCTTCTAACCTTAAAGATTCTATGATTCTATGATTGATTTTTTTTTCCCCCAAGGTAACGCCGTGCTCTCCACCTCCATCTACAGTCCCGTCTGGGTTGTTTCTTCCTCCAAGCGTATCATGTGTCATTGAGGATACCAGAGGCAGGAGAAAACGACTTTTTTAGGAAAACTATGACTCGTTAAGTTTTCTGGAGCTGGAGAGGTCTGAGTTCAAACACCCTGCGTGGCTCTGGTGGGAAGGCAAGAGGGCAACGCGATGCGAAGCAGAGCTTTGAAAGAAAGCAGAAGGTGCTGGGTGACGGGATCTCTGATTTACAGCCTGTATTTTTTACGGCCGGGTCTCGAGGGTTTACAGTAGAGCCCCAAAGCAGCCAAATTAATTAGTCTAACGAAAAGCCCACAGGCTGCTGGAGGCTGATGCTATGCATCAGCCCTTAATTAAAGCCTAAATCCCTTATTCTGGTCATGCATAGGTGCACCTCCGCTGTCTGTAACGTAATTAACTTCTATAGCAGTGGAACAGAGAGCAAAATACGGCCCAAAGGATGTGGGTGAGGAGATTTTTAGCTGTTGCTGGAGTTCAGTTCAGGTCAGACTGTCCATGGGGACTGTGCTGGGTCTGATATTTACTCCCCTCCAAGCAGGGCCAGAAAAGATAAAAGCATTTGGCCCCCGGGCATGGAGAACACACACGGGGATGTCGGGATCACTGAGCATCCGCAGTGCCGCAGGGACCGGAAAGAGACCTGGGTGTAGCTGCAAAAGGGGGAGATTCATCCCAAATCAGGCAAAATCTGGATTAAAACCTTTCCGAGCACTGCAGCGGTGTCAAAGCGCCTTCCCCTGGGTGGGAGGGTCATCCCATGGAAATGCTGACTTCAGGGTTTTTTGAGATGGAGAACATCCGAGGAACGGGAACTGCAAAAAGCATTTGCGAACCAAAGCCAAGGAATTTCTCATGGCTTAAGATAAAACAAACTCTCTCATTCATGAAACATGTATTTCTGCCAGGACTAGTTTGTCATCCACCTGTGCTTGCGTCGCTTTGAGTTGCAATTCTCTCCCAAAAACTGACTCTGCATGTCTGTATGTGCCTGAGAATGCGTATGCATGTGGCTGTATCTGTATGTATTTGTGTCTTAATAGCTATGCAAACACTCAAATTTTAAAGAATTTAATTTGAATTAAGGGAAGGAGTTAATTGAAAGGAGACTTGCTCTCCCTGATGAACTGATGTTCTCCATCCGAACCGGGAGTGTCGGTTCACCCCGCCAATCAATCGGGACTGGTCACATCGCCAAGCTCCTTGCCGCTTCCTCGATGGAGGCTGGTTAGAGCTGCCTTTGGTTTAGGCCGGGCTTATTTGCCTGACTAAACACAGCCACATAGAAGGCTGCAATGCGTGAATTAGTCTGACTTCAGTAATTAGCCAGAAGGAAGTTTACCCCAGCCTTAGCGGACAGGGAATTCATTAAACATTTGTGTTTGGCCAAGCACAGGCCTGATTTTGCAAGTCAAAGATGATTTTATTTTTTAATTGTATTTTCTTTAGTGGTTTTGCCAGGAAAAATAATCTGTGCATGTAATTTCCAAGCTCCAGCAGCTGAATGCAACAGAGACAGGCACTCAGCTTCCCCAGATTTCACTTCTTGTCTTTTAATTCAGGAGATTTATTGACTCACAAGTGATACGATGACTTTCAAAGCAAGGAATGGAGAACTTGAGGCTGATGCTGAGCATTGCTCGCCATTGGGGTTTCACAGATGAAGGCAGAACCCTCTGCTTTCAAAGCGGAGAACAGAAAGTGCTACTTCAGGGACTTTTTTTGGGCTTTCTCCTAGTCTTTCACATGATTTTCAGATCCTTTTTTGAGGAAGGCACAGCGCAGGTGAGAGACTCTCCAGCTGTTCGGGGCCAGCTGACTGCAAGACCTGAGCTTTCATTTCCCAGTGTGAACCAGTGGCGTTCTCCTCCCAGTGCTTAGTCACTCATCTGCTCACCAGCTTCATCCCAACCCGTGTACCAGGAGTTGGCTTCATCCCAAGCCATGTATCAGGAGCTGGCTTCATCCCAGCCCATGTATCAGGAGCTGGCTTCATCCCAGCCCATGTACCCGGAGTTGGGTCTATGTCCTCTTCTCTGGTTTCTCTATCATCTGGGCTATTCCCAGCCAGCTCTGCCTGAATTCCTGTAGAGGATGAATAAAGCAAACCCCTCCATCATCATCCTCAAGGGCAGTTGAGGGGCTACAAGCACCGGCACTGATGCGCTGCCAAGAAATTGCCTTGGCTCAAGGGATGATGTGTGTGACAGCGAGCCGACGGGCTGCAGCATCAGGGCTCCCTGCTCCTCTGCAGTGATTTTCTCCGTCCAGGAGCCCCTGGTCCTCCAGCATCTTGGAGAGTTTGATGGCAACCAGATGGCCCAAAACCAACAACACGTTCTTGACCGATGAGGTTGGACCTACATGCAACTGTGTTGTTCACTGGGTGGGTTTGTATGGCTTTCAGAGAGAGCGGGATGCCACCTTTCCCTCTTGGCTACTCCAGTAGCTGCTGCTTTGTACTCCCAATACCAGTTCCAAGAATAAGCCCATTTTTCTCTCTGTTCCTGGAGAGAAACGCTGATAAACATCCATATTTTGTCGTATTTTTGCACGGGGAAGGAAAAGAAGTTACGCAAAACATCAATCCTGAATGGAGCTGCGGACAGGCTGTGGCTGGGAGCACCGAGCTCTGCTGCATCAGACCGCTCCTTCTGCAGCCTAAAAAAAAAGACAACCTCTTATATTTCCTTAACTCTTCTCCCCTCTGCTTTTTTCTTGAAAAAGGAAAAAAAAAAATGCATTAGTGCCCAAGGCAAGCCCAGAGTCCTCCAACCCTGAAGCAGAAAGAGCTCAGCCCTCTCCTAAGCAGCCCCAAATGGGATTTTTTTTTTTATAATGGTTTTATAATGTTAGCTGTTATCCTGGCAGGCAATCTGAGCTGAGGATTCGGTGTGTCTCTGCATGCGTTTGTCACATTAACCATAATTACCAAGGATTATTTTCCGAGTGGGGAAACTGAGGCACTGAGCTCAAGCTATTTCCAGGTCAGCACAGAGGTCTGGCTGCACCACCGGTCTGGTGGGACTTGTGTTCTGGATGAAGACGTGCATTAATTTAGGAATTTAGGGTTTAGGGATTATGGGTTGGTAGTCTGGATGGCAAATGCTCCTCTTTCCCCATCCCAGTTGCCCTGGGAACGCCCATCACAGGGCTCAACACCAGCATCTCACGGGCTACGCTACCCCACGGCTCTGGAGATGCTTTCACGGGAGAAAACAACCCCCACCTGCTCATGAGCCCACTGGAAAGTCTCCATTTTTGAATCCAGAAAGAAAATAAAACATTGCAAGTTATACTCTGGAGAATATTGATGCTGACCCATCACATTTTGGGACAAAAAGGACGCGGTGAAAACCACGACTTTATCTGATGAACTGGAAAGGCATCCCTTTGGACAGGGATGCACGTACGTAACGCGGGTGTTAGGGAGAGCCGCGGGTGGTTTAATTCCTCCTGCCAGCACGCTCCTGCACGTCAGGAGGGACAAGAGGAGGGCTTTAAAGTCTGGAACTCAGAAAATTAAGCCGGGAAATGAAAAGGAGCTAGAATCCATTAAAAGAAAAAAGAAATCTTGGTCACATCACAGCCGAGGATTTAAAAATTATTATATTAAATCATTTGCTGAGCGGAGCTCTGTTGTACAAGATCTGAAAGGCATTTTTTTCAACGTTAATGGCTTTCCTGTGGCAATTTGTATAGATATTTTGGATTGTAACACTCAGTTGGGACGGCTTCATTCGACTTTGTTGGGCTTGTGTAGACGTCGGTGGCGAGAGGTTTGAGGATATTTTTGGCAGCTCATTCCCCTCAAATTGAGCTCATCCCCCCAAACCCAATGCATGAAATAAAAATCACAGTATAGTTTTCATTTCAAGAGCCACAAGGGATGGGGAAAAAAAGGCTCAGGAGGAAAACAAGGTTTTGGTCATCGGTGCTTGCTCCTGGCATCTCCTAGGAGAGAGGCTTGGGTTGGAAGTTCTTCATTGGAAGGGCTGCACTGCCATCTCCAGGGCTGCCCGTGCAGCCTGAGAGACACGTCTGCAAGCTCCAACAGCATCCCCGGCGAATCCTGCAGCGTTTTGCAAAGAAGAGCATGAAAATATTTGTGTTGGACCTTTTTTAAACTCAAACCTCTCTTTTCTTTTCTTTTCTTTCCTTTTTTTTTTTTTTTTTTTTTTTTTTTTTTTTTTTTTTTTTTTCCTGGAAGAATCTCTCACTGGGAAAAAAAAAAATCCAGCCTGGGCATTTTGCTTCAGCACATGCAATGTGGATGCTCACAGTGACGACGGGTTGTGGTGATGCACCAGTGCATCCCTTTCTAGGTCCCCAAAATCTTGGGGAAAATCATCGTTTTCCATGAGAATCCCCTTTTTTCAATGGTTTTCTTTTTTTTTTTCGGGTGTGGAAAGTGTAACTGTGCTGCTTCTCCTCTGCTGCCACCTCCCTCAAATAGGGGTGCCCCCCCACCAGTGTCACACCCCCCTGCTCTGCTCCAGTCACTTCTGCTGCAAGAGGGTCTGGAGGTGGCCTGAAAGCATCCATCCATCCGCACACCGGGCAGGGTTGCAGCATCCCAGCATACCCATGAGATGGCACTGGAGCTTCAGTGTTGGTGCCAGCCCCGGGCAGATGCTCCACTTTGGATTCAGTGGGCAGAGTTGTCTCTTTTTTGAGCAAAAATAAAAAAAAAATTACAGTTTAAGGTCCCCAAAATTTCTTACGCTTGCATATCTGACACAAGGCTGGGATTCCTCTTTTTCCTGGGGACCCAAGCGAGGCGTGGAGCGGCTCATAAAGAGGGAAAATGTTGGAAATCAAACAATTTGAGACATAGGGCATGCAGCGACCCAAAGCAAGCTGGGGAGCACTTTGGAAACTCTCCACTCTCCCCTGCTTTTGGACCCTACCAGTGGCCAAGGAGCTGATGCAGGAGCTGCCAGGCTGAGCTTTCCCACGCTCCGCTTAGCTACAAAACCCCAAATCAGCCAAAAAAAAAAAGGGTTGAGCAAGCAGGGAAGGTGCTAGCGAGGGGCACAGGGTGACTTTGGGTGTCATGGCCCTACAACTTCATTATGGGAACCCATCTTGCACTTTGAGGTGGTTTTGGGTGGGTTGCTCGCACGATTCAGGCCTCGCTCAAAGGCAGCTCCTTCGAGATGAAGCAGTTGGACCATTTCATCCCATATTAGGTGAGCGCAGACTCCACCTGTGTTTCGAGTAGTAGTGATGGGCAGGTCAGGAGGGACACCTTGAAGAGTGGCTGTTTGCAAATTCAGGACTTGCACTTTCTTAAAAACTCCATAACTTTCACCAAATATATCATTTAACTCCCTCGCATCCTTCCAAACCAGAGGCCGGTGCTGAAGGCCACGGTGAGGTGAGATGGATGTCCATACGTCATGGCATGTTGCCTTCAGCCGTGCTCCACAGATGCATTTGTGCTTCCCACATCCATGGGGGGTGGATTGTCCCCACAAAACGCAACACAGGGACTTGACTTCAAGATAGAGATTTGGTACCCATGAGGCAGCAGAAATAAGTTACCAAGCTGTTTTCCTGCTGCTTCAACTCCTCACCTCAAAAATGAAGATCATTGCTCATGGGCGGTCATGGACAGTGGCTGTTGAGGTCAAGAAGAGACTTTCCCAGGCGTTTAGGCACATGGACCACCACGGAAAATTCTCCATCCACCCCATCAGCACCAGCCTAAGGGATCCCTGTACTCTTACCATTTCTCCGCTCTGCGTTTCTGCAGACAGACACCATCGCCTTTGACCAGTAATGGGATTAAAAAGCCATTTCCCACCAGACCTAAACAAATAAATAAAAAACCCGCCTAAGATTGGCACCGAAGCACAAGTTCATATCAAAGCCACTGGGAAAAACCAGCAGGGAAAACCTGGCAAGGGAAAACCCGTGTCAGGAAATCACCTCCTGGGACAAACGATATTAGACGCTGCCTGCGCGGAGCTTTGCTCTCCGGTCGATAGCTCCGAGGTTCACCACACGCAGTCGTATACCCATGGGAAAATGAATGTAATTCTGTCCAGGCAACTCCGTCCCCTTTCCGCATCTCGATGCAAAGTAGGTGAGATAAAGGCATTAAATGTAAGCAACACGCAGTGATTTTTTTTATTATTTTTTTCCAAAATCCTCCTTTCATCCCTGTGTTTGCCTCCTCGAATTTTTCTGGGCTGCCCTTGGGGCTTAAATACACCATGGTTTTCACTGCTTAATAACATATGGGTATACATATACATCTATACATCCAGGATGCTCTGCAAACGGAAAATCAGCAAGATATATCTTGCAGATAATGATTTGTATTATTATTATTGTTTATCAAGCTCAGGGAAAACAATTAAAACTTCTCCCGGAAAAAAAAAAAAAACAACCCTGCAAGAAATCAGAGCCCACATTTAATCTGTAGTCTTCAAAAGTTTCTTGGAAAGCTTAATTAAACGGTAATTCATCTGTGCATTGGCTCTGTCTTGTAAAGCCTGATAATGCCGGAGTCTTAATTAAAAAAAACTAATGCAGCTTTTAGTTTTTATTCTGCTAGTTCAAGGGGAAAAATCACCAGCCAGCGCTGTCAATAGAGCTGAAAGATGCCTCAGCATTGCATTGATTTTATTCCATTTAAATTCCCAGTGTCAGTTCAGGTAATCATATTAAAAGCTATTTTGAATTTTTTTTATTTATTTACTCTTACGGGCAAGGTGAAAGCGCACTGGAGGATTTTTAGCACCTGTAAATACTTCACCCCAAAGCTGTGACCCCAGGGCCGAGCATCTCCCATGGTGAAGAACATTTTTCCCCTCCACTTTTGTTTGGATTTTCCCAATAATCTTTAAAAACCACCACAGGACGGAGCTCGGTTCCTCTCTCTTCAAATGATGGAGGGGTTTTTTTTGGCAGAAAATTGGAGAGTTGGGGTCATCTGATCCATTTTAGATGTTCCTGTTGGGTCAAAATGGGCTTTACCCATCAGCATCACTCACCATCGCTTTTGCCATCCCCAAATTTTACCAGTGCCAATGAAACCCTGAAAGCTCTGGACAGCATCCCAAGAATTCCCACCCCATTTGTCTCCAAAACCTCCAGCTTAGCCCTTTTTGTAATCCATTTTTAGGGAGTTTTGCCTTTTTTTTTTCAACAGCCAGGTATAAAAAAACACCCCAAGCCAAAGAATCTCCCATTCAAGCATCTCCCAGGAGGTCACCTGGAGAAAACGCCCTTGTGGCAAGAGTTCTGCTGCCAAAAAATGCTGGAAAAGGGTTGATCTTGCTAAAAATCTTACTTCTGCTCCAGCCCCCGAGGAAGTTCTGGAGAGTCTTAAGTGGATTTACCAGCTTTGGTGGGTTTAGGTAACATTGTGCTAACAACATCAGGACTTCGGTGTCTTTAGTCGCTTAAAAGGAAGAAAAATGTTGGCGGGGAGAAAGCAAACCATCTCCCAGAGATATTTTTCCATCTGTGAATATCCATTGGGATAGTATGTTGCTGCATCACTGCTGGGAAATGGCTTTTTTTTTGGGAAAAACCTCATCTGGATTTTTTTCTTCCATCTTTGTGCCGCGCTCTGATAGGGAATATTGAAAAGTTTCTCTGACTTTGCTGCCGGATTTGGTCTCCTTGTGGCTACAGACAGTGATATAAGGACCTCTTTAATGCTAATTAATGCAATGACACAACGAATTGATACTGTATTAGGCAAAGCTGTTAATTATACCCAAAAAAAACAAAAGCAAAAAGGGAATCAAAGTGGGGAGAAATGACAACCAGCACTTGGCTCAGCTCTCAGCATCCTTCCCAAACACCTTGTCCTGGTTCAGCCAAGGGGAAAACCAACTTCAGGAGCATCTTCTTGGTGGCCAAAATTGTTTTTTGTTGCTAAACAGAACTGAGGTAAAATGTATGAATTTTTCAGGGTGTTTGGGACACGATGGGGCTGGTGGCTGCTGGGATCTGTGGATGTGGGAGACAGCACAGGGACTGCACTGGGGTGTCTATGCACAGCCTCATTGCCTTCCCCAGGCCCATGTTACCCCCAAACTGGGCTCGGGGTAGGGGGATCGCTAACTGAGCCCATGACGTTGGAATGCTGGGGGCTGTGGCTCTTCCTTGGACGTCTTGCTTTGCCCCATGCCAAGAGGTGGCAAAGGATGCACTGGGCCTTTGGCGTTGCCACACTGGGTTGGTTTTTTTAAGCAAAACTGGGTTATGACCCTACCTAGACCAACCTAGAAGGTGCAGAGCAGCCCTGGGGCTCATTCTGCCGCCCTGCAGCTGAAATTAATGTCTCCAGAATAATTTTTTTAGGATTGAGTTCAGTCAGCAGCAGCTTAACCGTTCCATTCCGTGTAAAAAAACTGGTAATGGGAGGGATGCAATGGGCTTGTAGCAGGTCAGCTCAATGCATAAGCTTCTCCAAGCTGTTTTTCCTTCCTCTTCCCTTCTTCCAAACCTCTATCATCGGAGATTATGGACTTTTCACAGTGTCCTTCCCCACTTTATTTACTGCAGGAGCCGGGATGAGCCTCGCTCTCTCCTTTCAATGCCATTAAGAGCATTCCTCACCAGCTTTTCTCTCATAAAGGGACACAGTGCTTTGGAGAAACCATCTCGACGGCTTATTTCTCTTCACTCATTTTCACTTCCCCTCTGTCTGCCTCTCACCCTGCGAGCTCGACTGGTAAATGAAATATCGCTGCTGCAAGCTACTCCTCTTTCAGGGAGGAAATTTGGGGATTTTGGGGTTGCTTCAAGTCTAAGCTGGTGGATGCTGGGGTCAAGAGGATTTGGGTGCGAAGCAGAAATGGGCTGCGGTATCTGAGTTTCGGATAAGCGGCTTTTGTGCATCTCAGAGGAGGAAAAATGAAACAGGCACAAGCTGCCGGACTGGGTATTATATAGGGGTTAGCAGGGGGATGAAGGCAAGGGGGAAAATAATATGTCTAATTCTGACTGGATGTGGATAAAAGCATAAAGAATACCCTTTTTGGTAAAAACATGCAATGCAATTATATATAATACACCAGCAAGGAGCTGGACAGGACAGCTGAAGGGTCACATCACCTGGTTGTACCCCCTACATCTCTTCAACATCTCCCCAAAAATGAACGGCCTTGAAAAGGTGAGAGAGTCCGCTCGCCAGACTGGAATTAAACGGTGCTAATACAGGCTAAGTGACTGTTCAGGGTAATAGCGGGAGAGAAAAATTCTTTGGCATGTATTTATAAATAATAAAGTATAATTTATTAATAATCTGGAATTGAACAAAGAATCTATGAAGCTTAATTAATTTTGACTTGCAAAGTGCTTTTGAGATTATTGGATAAAAGCTGTTACAGAAGTGAAAGGTATGGCAAGAAAAACATCTCAGCATCCTACAGGAGCCATCCCACGCCAAAACCTGGCAGGACAGACCCGGGCCATGCTTATAACCCCAGGGACAAATTTTTTTTTACTGTGGAGCCAGAAGGATATTTCTCCATGGCGTCACATAGCCGTGCACGGGGACAGCGAGTCGGTGCGATGTTGTGTCACCCCATCCCTCAGGCAGGACAGTGTCAGGTCCAGGGCCCGATCCTGTGGGCACAGGGATGGGTGCTTGTGTTCACACTTCAGCATTAAACCTAGTGTGAAACTGCAACAGCTCCAGAATTAATATTTTTTTTTTCAGTGAAATGAGGTAAAATTGAAAAATAAGCCGTTCCCAGCTCCCTATTTTTAATTGCTCTTAAAAGGAACAAGAGGGAGAGAAAATCTGTTTGGGTATTCAAAACCTGGGAAAATTTTGAGGCAGAGGACAAGTAATTCCTACCTATTTCTCTGCAAAACAACACGTCCAGCACCGGTCTCTGAATCCTGCTGAAAACCATCTCTGACGGCACAAAAATGTTGCTCTGCTCCAATTAGCTCCTTCTTACAGCTCCAATTTGCTTTCTCCCTGGAAGAAAACACAACCCTGGACAATTAAAACCACGTTAAATCCGGTTCATCAGGCTTTGAGTGAGTTCATCTAATTAAACGCCTCCGGCAAAGAAGCTTCTCCATGATACCCAGCTGACCATCCTCCACCTCACCGAAGCCCGTGAGAGCTCAGGCATCCTTCATCACCCACCTACGGGTTTTAGATGAGCCCTGGCGTTATCCTGGGATGGAGAGGGCACGCCAAGGTGCCCCAAGGACACCTCATCCCCCTCCACCTGTAGCCCCTGTAAAGGCTGCTGGCAAAGAGGTTGGTGTGCTTTGAAAATGCTTTTTTGAGTGTTCTTCAAGCCCACGGGCTTTGAGTATGGTCTAGTTGATGGGGTGTTGGTATTGATGGCTGGGAGATGGCTTATCAGCCCCTGCTTGAAAGTGTTGTAGGCCATGGGGAAACCGAGTCGCAGAGTAAAAACTTTAGTTATCCCAAAGTGAACCTGTGGATCATCTCTAGCAGTTAAGGGGGAAGCAGAAGTTGGGGACACACCAGATTAGGGGCTAGAGGTGGTTTCTGCTGCAAACACCTTCTGTGGTGGGATCAGACATGAGCTGGCTGCTCTTGCCTCAAAAAAAAATCAGTGCAGTGCACTTGTGCGAGCTCTATCTCTCCAGTATCACCCCCAGCGTTCCCAAAGAGCTTCCAAATACAGGGGGAGCTCACTGCCTCATCTACCCATCAAGAGTACCCATCAACATCTTCCAGGAGGTGATTTCTCCCCTCCCAAGCACCATCACCCGAGATGACCCCAGTCTTAGCACTGGGACCACCTGCTCACTGGGTCTGCACTTGCTCATCATCCGCCCTCCTGCTTTAAATGAGCCTTGCTGTGCATCCTTCTCTTCTATTTTTATTAAAAATTTAATACGCTGCCAATTTGCCCTCTCACCAGCACCGACTGCAGCAGCCGCCGTAAGTATCCTCCAGAGAAATAAAAGGAGGCATTGTTGAATGATGTACAAGCAACAATTATTATCTGGGTTACATCTTTTAAAGTATATATAGCTTAAAAGGGAGGGCTCGGTGGAGCTGGGAGGGAGGAGAGATCTCTGCTTGCTGGGAGAAGCTTTGATTTACACCAGGGAAGGTTTCTCTAAGCCTTTTGCCGCTCTGAACAAGGGGGAAGAGAGGTGATGCCCTGAAACCTCCCGAAGCTTAAGGTCCTTTGCCTGCATAAGCTCCTAGTTCGTGGTCATTGGCCAAAATGTCTTTTTTTTTTTATACCAGCAATGCCCAGTTGGAGCTGCATCGGCCAAAGAAGAGTTGGTTGTCGATCACTGTCTCTGATCCACGCTATTTTTGTGCTTTTGTCGTTTGATGGAGAAAGAGCCGTTGATGGGATCTGTCTTCTCACTAGCTTGATTCCTAGAGGAAAATAAATATCTACTTTATAATAATAATAGTTTTAAAAAACAAGCAAATCTGTCTAAGTTAATGAAGGCTGCACAATCAGCCTGCTGGCATAAATCATGTTATTTTGCAGAAGACGTTGACAAATGACACCCAAAAGTGTTGAAGAGAGGAAAACAAACACCACTACCCACCCCAACATTTTGGGGAGGAATGCAAAATTTGACAAATGCATCAAAGTTCCATCTCGTACCGTTACAGTTACCCCAGATAATGGGCTAGGAAAAAAAAACAAACAACTGACTGTTGGAATAAAAAGGTTTTTTTAACTGATTTCATGCTAACTTCAAATGGAAATGTGAAATATCCAGATTGGAATTTATTGATTTTTAAAAGATGCTGCTTAAATTCATGGATCTTCCTTGTATTTTCCCATCTCACTAACGCACATCAACCACTCCATGACTTGTTCTTCAGCTTGAGCCATCCTGAAACAAGACTTTTCTGTAGTGCTGAGAAACATCATGGTCTTTGGCTCTTTATTATTTTTTTCTTCTTATTTTAAGTGCTTTTTAAAGTGCCACTGTGTTCTTTCGGAGTCATATTAACCATGCAATAAATTTGCATAATGTGGATCCATAATGTTTAATCAAAGCCTCTCTGGAAAGCTGTTATTGTCCATGAGCCCTCATAAATTCTCACTATCGCCTCCGTGTTAAATACTAAAGCTGCCCGGGGTATATTGTGCACTAATCACCTGCAACATTGAGTTTGAAAGAAATTATCCTTTTTCTTTCTCTTCCCGTTCTGCATGAGCAACCTAAACCTCCAAAAGCCCCGTTCGGAGGCATTTTTAGCAAGAAACGCTGCTGGAAGGGAGCAGGTCACCTCCAGCTTTTTAAGTCTTTTTGGATGCATCTACATTAAGCTTGGGCTATCCCCCAATTTTCTTTGCCAGCATCCAGAGGTTGGGTTGTCCATCCCCATCTAGTCTAGTCTAGTCTACTCTCACCAGCACATTTAGCTGCGAATGTTGTTATCAAGTTACCACGGGGATGTCCATCAGCTCCACGCCGGTGTCTCCTTCGAGACCCATCTACTTTGGTGAGCGTCCTCAAGCTGGAATAAAATCAGGAGGGTCCCTTGATGGGCAACTTGGGGAGCAAGGGCTCAAGGTGGTGGAGAGGAAAGCAGACTAAATTGGGAAATGGTTTTTGGATGCCTCCAAAGTGGAAATGGGAGTGAAATGGAAACCAGACAAAACTGGTGCTGGAGTACAACATTTTTTTTCCTTTCAGTAACTCAAAAAGTTAGGCCTGAAAGATGAGGAAAAAGAGGACAGGAAAACCCAACCCATATGGCTTCGTAATTTCTGTAGATGACCCGATGATAAGATGATCTGGATCAGTCCTTGTGAGTGTATTCACCATGCAAAGAGGGTTACAAATAATAGCAACTTACGGGAGGTGACATCTCCAAGCCTCTTAGGAGGCTAATTCTATAACAACATTAATTCAACGTAATGCGTTCATGAATAGAGATTGGGTTAATGCAGGTTTTGAAAGTTAGGCGGCTTATTCTTGCCCATCTTCATTTAACTATGTGCCTAGTCTCGAAAGACATCACAGTTCCAGCTTATTTCAGTGCTTTCCTTGGAAAAAAAAAAAATCCCTTTTTTTTTTTTTTT
>JAAGAY010010790.1:0-10969 GCA_011801015.1 Ardeotis arabs | reverse complement strand
AACAAATTTCTCAAAGTGCCACTCAAGTTACCAGTGGCATCCATGCTAATTCATACGGAGTATTCCAGAGAATATTTTAGAAGTCTGGGGCCATAATGACATTGATAGTTTGATATTCTGAAGTTGTTTTGTGAGAAATTTGGTAGCTCTAAGAATGAGCTCTGGAATCAAATCTGAATGATATCAACCCTTACTGTGGTGTACCTGCCTCCTCCGTTTTGTCATTAGTGGATTCAAAAGTGGAAAATCGAGCCTCAGAACAGGGTATATTTCAACATCAGACCCAACAATAATGCCTGGAACCAGAGCAAAGGCAGCCCAAGGTGCACACGCATACCCTTGGAAAGCAATCTCAGTGTTCTTGGTTTAATATTTATTGACAGAGGGAGAAAAAAAATAAAAAAAATAAAAATAAAATCCTTATTTCTGTCAGTACCTGACCTAGCAAACCATTATATGGCTAACTGCATGGAAAATAAAGACCTGAGCTAAGAAGAAAAACAGGTCTAGATTTTTATCCAGCCTGGATGGGAAGCAGCCTTTGCTAAAACCCTCTGCAAACAGTGCTAGACAGCACTGGCTTGTCACTCAATCATACAAATGCTCTTTCCAATGAAGAGATACATCTCTGTTTCCTCAGACAGAAAAAGCACTTACCATAGCACGTTTAAGTTTAACCTAGAAGCCTCAGATCAACGGTTGTTGACAACATGGGCAGCAGAGATACAAATCACTTCAAGCATGGTGAAGACTTAGCATCCTGAGAAACAGCAAAGGGGTGCTGTGATAATGCTAACACTTTTATAATTTGAAATTGTTTGAGTGTATTGTTGGTTTTAAAACATAAGTAACACACTAAAAATTTCTCTACTTCATTCTCTCTTTTGTAGGGTTTTAAAAAGCATAAATCACTGCATTCTTGGTACTGTCTATGACTGTAGAATACTGTTAGCCCTATGCTCTCAAGCTCCACTGCGTGTCCTGATTGCACAGAAAAAATGAAAGAAACTGAAAAATTAAAGGCAAACCAAGCACAGTACACCAACGTAGATGACCACAGCAAAGGGTACAATTTCTGAATAGAGATGTCTTTACGTTACTGTAATTTCAACCCATTTCTTGAGCCCTAGCTTAGCTTAATTGACCAATGAAAACTCAAATACTCTATTGATGTGCATATTTTAAATCACAACAATTTCACACGTGCATATGCTGGCACCTTATTTTAAGTTGGTCCATAGAGAGATTGCATATATACTCCACCTTAATAGACAGTGGATATTTTTATTCCTACCTGGCACAAGCAAGAATTACTCATGCACTCCGGGTGTCTTCACATTGAAATGAACCATGTGAGATCATCATCACATAAGCAACTGCAGGAGACAAATCTCCAGTGTAAATGAATTTATGAAATCGTTCATGTAAGAAAAGTCTTAAGATTCAATAACAGTCCAAGACAGACTCTGATAAGCGTGCTCACTTTCTATTTGCTCCCCTAAAAATTGAAAATTGAACAAGTTTCCACTCTTCCTCTGTGCTTTCCCCCATTAACAAGCATTGCTGTAGGACATTCTGCATATCATGTAACAATCAGACTGCATTCAGGCTTGCTTGTGATATTACGAATCAAGATCAATAGCACAGGCTTTTACAGTAGATATCTATCATTGCACTGATTTGTGGGACAAATACCTTTTGACTCGTTTACCTCAGCACACTGTAAAATCATGTGAACAAAATAAAATTCATTTTGTCATACAATTAAAAATAATAATTCTTTAAAATGCTACAGTTTATTTTATTATGCTACATAAGATGCTCTGTTTAAACATTCAGACACTTGCAAAAATACTCACACACTCTACACTGGAAAGATCACATTACTTAAGACAAAAAGCACATATTGGATTTCTCCTGAAATGCATAAACAATAACTTACTCATTCCAGGTAAACAGAAAATGTAAACAACCTGAGAGATGTCAATCAGAAAAAGAAACACAACAGTATTCCCAATGACTACAATTTGAAATGGTTTTGGTATTTAATAACCTGTCAGTACTCATACATCTATAAGACATTAAAAAAATACACCAGTGATGCTTACCTGAGGAAAAAAAAAAATGAAAAAATACAGCAAAATCAGAAATAAGTAATTACTGAATTATCTGAGGAAACTGAAAAGTTAGTTGACACAATAAAAGAAGAAATTACAGAAAAAAAACATGCACCAAATCCAAGACATGATTTATAACTAGCTCAAAACCAGAAATGGTTATAAAGGAGAAACTACCTCTACAATAAAATCCTGAGGTAGAAGATACTCACTGAAAACAACTGAGATAGATATACAATAAAGGATATGGGAAAACTGCCTATTTGCATGTAATCTATGGTGAATCCACTGCATAGGAAAAATCATCAGCACACAGACACAAAATTAAACCTGAGAAAGGTATGAACTAGACTGCAGTCCCATCTCACAGAAGGACTGCAAGCATTTATACTGTTGTAGGTTATGAATGCATTCTAAATTTATCTTTTGGTAATTAAACAACTCTAGAGGAAGAATTAGCGAAGAAAGATCATAGGAAAAGAAAGCATAGGTTTTAACTGTGAGGGTAAATAGCTACAAGAATATATTGTCAAAGGAAATTACCAATTCATAACAGAATATTAGCAGTTTCAGCTTTGATTTCAGAGAGACATGACTTAGCCTAACTGTCTATTAGCGGGCTTGATGTAGTCACTGAACATTAGGCATGTAAGATGATCTCTCACAGAAGAGCGGCATTACTGGGCAAAATCTTTGACCTGTGCTAACATGAGAAGTGAGACTAAAGAGCAGCAGCGGGCTCTCTGAGCCCCAGTAACCACAGCTAAATCTGTGATGCATCTCAATTCAAAAACAGGTGCTGTGGCACTTTCAAAAAGAATGAAAAATAAGAAGGGAAATGCTCATGTCAACAGACGTGCAGTTTCAGGACTGCAGAAATGGCACTGTGTCTACCATCACCACTTTTAGACAGCCCTTACATATTCAGGATTTGACTTTAAAAAAAAAATGGTAGGTACAGCTGCCAGTAAAAATCAGTGAGAGCTTTAACTATCAGGTAGTTCTGGGAATATCATCATCACAGAGCAGATACCACAGCTAAAGCCTTCCCAGTGCAAAATTGTTTCCATCAATGGTACAAAATGCAAGTCTCACTGGCTTCTGGTTGAGCAGCCTGGAGATACTTAGCTCAGTTCAGAGTAGTATGTCAAAATCTGCCCGAGCTATTATATTGTGCTATTCTAAAGAAAAACTCCTGAACTTCACTGAATAATACAAGCCTGATCAAACCAGAAAAACAGATCACTAAAGATTGTAATTTTGTACAGAGTAGCAACTGACCTCCATTCATTCATGCAGCAATCTTCACATCAGTCCAATATGGACAACGCAATTGATACTTTGTGGCTTCTTTGAGGAAAAAGGAAAAAGAAAAAAAAAAAAAAAGAAAAAAAAAACCACACACAAAAAAACCAAACCAGCAAACTGATCAGGAAGCTTGTTTCTCCACTTCTTAGGTGAGAGGCACTGCAAAGGAATACAGGGAGGTGTTTCCTCAAGACAAACTGAGGATATTTCATGAGGATTTCTAGAGAAACAGACAGTAACTGAGTTTATTACTATTCACGTTTCACCCTACTATGTGAACTACATTATTTACTTTACAAACAAGACATGGGGATGGTTTCACATGAGAAATGGTATTTTTTGTTATTAAAAGGTACTTCCTCAAAATCACCCCTGCTCAATAGTCACTCTGTTCCTGATTAAGTGACACAGCTTATTATTTTCCACAGAAGCAGCAGCAATTTCATGTTCATACCTATCCTCTTGAAAACTTGCCAAGCCTTTAAATATCGCAGACACCATTTGGGAATTAAGTTTTTTGTTTTTTTTTTTTCTTATCAACCGTTATTGTTTAAATGGAGCAGTAATGTAAATATATCATTCTCCCTATTAGCCTAAGGATGTGAAAAGTACATCTAGCAGGGGGGAAGGGAGTACTCACGATCCCTCAGGGATACATGCATCCCATTTAAAACAAATACACAGCCCAGTGACTGGGGGGGGGGGGGGGGGGGGGCGCAAAAGTAGTGAGGGACTCTCAGGTATGTATAAGTAAATGTTATTATTTGACCTATTTGTAGTGTGAACTTCTAGACATAATAATGACAAAATAATGATAATTTTCCATTTTGTTGTCAGGGCAGGAAGAAGTACTTATTTTTTTATTTATTTATTTTAAACCCAAAAGCTCAAAATGACAGTATCACCCTCAAGGCCAAAGTTGAAGACTTTTCTGCTTACGTACTTATATCTTAATAATCAAAAGTAATGTATGCTTTTCCTCCCCCAAAATTTCAATGAAATATTATGTTCTTTTCAGTACATACTGCTTTTGACAATGGAATGGAGGTGCTCTGACGAATTTTAATCTTCAATCTTATATAAGAGAAAAGATCTATTACCAAACTTTAAAAACATGCCTTTCTTAAAGGCATAGCTAAAAGGAAATCTAAAAGCTTATAATTTTTTCCACCTGAAATTAGCAGTATTATTAGCCAACCTTGCATTTTTCAATTGTCTCCCTCAGGATCTCCAAGCATTAAGTGCCGTCGCTGAAAGGTGGGAATTAGTGACCTCCATTTCAGAATATCAGAAGCCCAGAGATGCTCACCGCTTGGTTACCACACAGTGCGTCCTCCTACTTACAGAGCACAGCTACCAATAAAAGCAGCTGTTGTTTTCTCTCTTCGCTTACTCTTTACAGGGGGTGTTACAAACCACTCTGCTGCCTGGTTGGAAAGTGAGCAGTAGCAGGTGCAACGCTGGTTTCTTTGCTGCCTGAGGAAATTTCCTTCATCTCATTGTCTTTCTAACCTCAGACTGGGAGCTTCAAGGAAAGCTTGCATTTGAATATTTGACTAGGAGGCAGTTAGCTTATTACCATAATTAATTTTAAGCATATAGATCAGCAACAACAACTATTAATTTTTAGTTTTAATGGAATTCTTATTTCATATTATTGTCAAATTAAAGCCAGCAGCCCACTTTTAGTTATTAGTCAACTCAGCAGCCTTTCATAGGTAAAAAAAAAAGGCACTTTACAGTTCAACTTATTCTTTACAATAAGAATCAAATTTAAAACATCCATACTGTCGGTTTTTCTTGATGTTTTTGTTTTGTTCTAAAGACAAATTGCAACTCCTGGAATTAAAAAAGTATTTTCCATTTCTAAAGATTTACTAGTTGAACACTGGTACTTACTATACTTTCCAGCACTTGAACAAAGACAAGATGCCTGTAATTGCTAAGCACTGTTAACGCAAAACAAATCTAGAGAGGATGCCTAAGAGATTTTACTGCCTTACCAATGGAATGTTTAGACTGTAAGTTTGCCCTCCATCCTGGCTAAAGGATGAGCTCTTAGCCATGGCCTACCACAGCCTGCCTGTTCCCTCACAGGACTGCAGAATCCACCACCTGTCCTCCGTTTGCTCTGCTCACCCACAGATGCATGAAGGCCAGGGTCTGAATCACTTCGGGGGATGGATCTCCTCCTGCACTGGAAAACAGGTAGCCACGGAAGGTCACACCTTGTACGTCCATCAGGCTACAGTGTCGCCCATGACTATCTGATCACAGCTGCTGTTGACTTCGAAGCAGTTCTGCCCAAAAGAGCTGCACCTCACAATTCCAGAAAGTTTCTTCAGCTCGAACTCAACCATATCTTCACTCTCAAATATATGAGAGCAGCAACATTATGAAGGGGCAAAGAAGAGGGTCAGAAACCAGAGCCTCAACAAAACACATCAGTGCTTAGTCCATATCATTTTCCTTAAGGCACACTGACCCTCACCCCCGACCCTGTCAGCTCCCTCCAGCTGAGAAGGATCCAGTTCATCCTATTATCACAGACTTTGGATTCCTCTGCCCAGGCGGCAGCAGCCAGCCGAGCAGGGCCACCGTGACCCTCTCCGTGCTGCCCCAGCACCGAGCCCAGCCACACGAACCCCACTCAGGACGCAGAGACAAAACTGTGTGGCAGTGCATCCATGAGGGGAAAAAAAAAAAAAAAAAAAAAAAAAAAAAAAAAAAAACACCAACATTTCCATGCGGTGATGAAAACACAATAAGCAAGTAGTAATGATTTCCTTTCAGGTGAAAATCACAAGCATGTTTGACAATATTTCTAATTCCCTAAACACCTTCCCTAATAGTCACATCTAGAGACAAACAGGCTGCTGCTGCTGCTACAAAGAATCAGAAAGCCTCCAGAATGCAGATGAAACTGTTTCGATCCATGATTATAAAAGTGAGGAAATCCACAACCACAAATCTTCCCACAAAAGTGCACATTAAGAACCACAAAAAGGGAAAAGCTGATGGGGAATGTGAAATTGTAGAAGATGTACACAAGGAATCTTAGTTACTTCTCAAAAATCTTTTTTTTTTCTCCCAAAAGTTGCCTCTGTTCTAAAGCTGAGTCACAGATTTAAAAAAAAAAAAAAATATTTTTTTTAAATCAAAAACACTTCCTTTTTTAATACTGAATCTTTTGTATAAGCCTTCAAAACAAAAATTATTACAGTAGTTGCAAATATATGCAGTAATGCTTTCTTTCAGTTACAATTCACTGCCCTTTCCAGTACCAGAGCTAGGGATCCTCAATTGGAAGCTGCACACAGCAGCTTCAAAACAAACAGAAAGCGACACTTCCCCATGCAATTATCGACTTCAGTTGCAGAACTCAATTTGCTTCCAAATTCAGTGTCACCAGGCCTGAGTCGAATTCCCCCAAGTCACAAATCGCTGCAGGCTGACGGCACACAGAGAAGACAGAGAAAGTATATTCTTGTCCTCTTCCCTTGCTGTTATGGACCACTACTGGAAACAGAATACTGAGCTAAATGGACCCCTTGGTCTTCAGTTATTCCTTCAGTTATTTTTATGTTCTTATGTAATATATAGTAAATAAATAAATACAAAACATAAAAGCACTGCAATTAAGGATAAAAGCCATCTAGCTCACTTCACTGGGAGCACTGATGCAGAATACAGTAGAAGATACACAGATTTTTTTGAAAAACGCTATGTTAGCAAAAGTTGAAGTCTTCAAACAGACTTTCTTTTGAGACAACAAGCACTGCTTTAGCCTGGAATTTGTATTTCCTGAGTAAGGTAAACCTCTGATATTAAATCATAAACTAAAAGTGCAGTCTTGCATAATTTCTTTTAACTATTCCTTTTAAGGCATTATTGGCATATTTTAAGACCACAGAGGGGAGGGGGAAAAAAAAGCATATATCCATGAATGTAATATAGGGACTGATTAAAAAAAAAAAATTTTAAACTTTATAAACCAGTAAGTGCACATGGATACAATTTTAATTACTATTTTTACAGTGTCCTTCCATCACCTGAAGTGAATGAAATACTTGGGCAATCTTATGTAAGGCATTTTAACTGTGAGTCATTTGTAAGTATGCTATTGCATACTAAATAAGCTGAAAACAGTTGGTACTTCATGCTGAGTGACATCCCTGTTTCACTTAAATCTTCAGATTTCATCTTCGTACAGCATTTCTGTTCATTTTAGAAACAGTGTATTACAGGTCGCACTTCTTTGCTTCCGTTTGCCTTTTTTATTCACTAGCACAGATTTGCATTCAAATTTCAGGAGAGCCATTAAATCCAGGGAAAATGCCTGTCTTGGTTCTCACTAGGACTTAACAACCATAAAATCATCTTTCATTCTTCTTTCAACCTAGTAATACCTTGACAAGATATCTGTGTACTGAAACAAAACCAGAAAGTCTTGACCTATGCAAAGCTTACTAAAGGTAGCTTCCACAAAGAAAAAATTCCATTGTGTTAAACCATCAAATGTTTTTCTTACTCAAGCTTCCAACTACAAATTCACTGCTTTACCAGATCACAAAACAAAAAGTGTGTAGTCTTATTAACTCATGGCTCTTTCATTATTTTTGCCTGTAAAAACAAATCATGATATGTAAAAAAACAAACAAACAAAATCCAACTGAATTCTCACTGCTTGCACAGAATAGACATTTCTAACAGAATAAACAAATTCTAAGAATCAATTACCCTCATTTGAAATATTTCATCCAAAATTTCCTACAATAAAAGTAATATGCTGACGTTCAGGGAGAGAATCCAATAGCTAACTATAATTTAAGATTTTAGAGTACAAATTAAGAGTTTAAATTATGCTAGTATTAAGGACCCTTCTTTCTCATTGTATGTCTTCACGACTAAGGATAGTCATACTCTGTCACAGCAAATTGCAGTGTGCTTGGACTCCTCATCCAGGAGGTATCTTGTATTTACATAAAACAGCTGCAAAGAAGTAACATTTAGATAACCACAGGTTTAAGCACAAATAAAAGCCACACTAACCACCTATAATATTAATATACATGCAACACAAAATGATAAAACAAATCAATGTATGTAAAACAAAACACATTTTATAGGTGCACAGAAGAAAAACATAAGAGTTAAAAATTCCCTCCGAAGCCAACTTGCATCTCCTTGGAAACATTCTCTGAGAATTCTAATTCAATTCTAATTCCAACTTCTTTTTAGGCACTTCAGGAAACTGTAACTTAGGCCAACTACTACTTTAATCAGAGATGACCAAAAAAAAAAATTTTTTTTAAAAATCCCTTATTAGCCTAGCTTCCTTCTTCTAACTGGCATTGAGAAACATTTGTAATCAAAGCAAATAACGTACAGCACACATATACATAAAGATTATACAGATGCCAAACTTCCCTTCAAGTTTTGCAGTACATGGCTGGAGGAGACTTACGGCTTAACCATTAACACTTGAAACCTGGGACAGTTCAATGGAGAACTTAGTTGCTGTTTCTGCTCACTTTTAACAAAACATTCTGCTCAAATATTATTTACGTGAGGACATGTACGCTCCCACACCACTCAGTAAAAGACGACTCAACACTTTCAAGTCTCCAGGATGTATGTTTTATATCTATTACTTGGCTATATAGTTACTCAGAATAATTGCGTCCTCCCTGCCATTTTCTCCTTTAAGAATGGCTTCTCAAAAAGAACTTCTTTCCAGTCTTTTTATTCTGATAAGAATGGCTTCTCAAAAAGAACTTCTTTCCAGTCTTTTTATTCTGATATGCCATGATCACAGGAACCATAACATATACTACTTCAACTTAAATATTACCAGTACACACCAGGCACTATTTCAAATCAACCAGGCAACCACGATTTAGAACTCCCAATTCAATAAGTGCAATGTTTTTTTCCAACTATGCTATTAATAGCAGCATTACACATTTTGTACAGACACTTTTTCACGTATTACTGATAACAACCATGAAGTAAGTTGCAGATAGTCACCTTTTTTTGTCCAGTCTTCTGTCGATTAGGCCTTGAATCTATGCACTGACTTCCAGTATCCTGCCACATAATGTCCATATTATATATGTCTTCATCTTCAACAGCATAGCTCTCCAAGTCCCTATATTTTAGGGTCATCACGAGACCTGAGAAGCTCAGAATGGGCTCCAAACCATCCTCGGTGTCCTTGGGCACACTATTTCATTTCCCTGTCCCTTCATTTCACCTCAGGGTTTCTCCATCTTGCCCATGTGGAGTCTACGCTCTTTCAGGCAGGAACTGTGACTCACTGCGCTTTTGTACAGTAGCATAGTGGCACCCTCGCCTCAGCTGAGCCCCCCAGGCACTATGTAATACAATCAATAATAATAATTGATTTTGTCCCTTGTTTCCTCTTGTATCCAACAGCTGTGATTTTTCCTCTGATAACTGAATACACATTGTAGCTCCTCAGGTTTTGTCTCACTAGCAAAGATATCCACTCTTCCCCTCCCCCCAGACCTACCTAGAATACCTTACCCTGTTCTTCAAGAAAGATATTGTAATTGGTTCTCTTTCTTCAAATCCTATCCCAAAATTAATTTCCTTCAAGGATACTTTCATTACTAATCTAAGGCACCTTACACCATTTCAAAACCGGATGTTAAGGAAGTAAGAGGTAAATACAACAAGTGTTTCAGAATTAAAATACAAATGTTACATGGAAAATTGTGGTTTTCATATGTATATATTATCTCTTATCAAACTAAAAGGTGACAAGAAGTACCAGACTGCACACAGGGCAGATCCTTCACTGCAGATTGGGGCATCTGACAATGGTTTAAATTATTTCAATGATTTCCTATTGACATTAAATACAGGGAAATGCTCAGAAAACACATTCATGTACTTTCATCCATACTCATACCCACACACCCACGCAAGCACTCCAGAGTCCAACAAAGCCAGAGCTCTTTTGGCAAGACAGACCTCAAATCAAAACTAGCGCTTCCTGCCAGCACCAGGCATCAACAGTTTCTTTGTGTCAGCCACTTGAATACTGCAGTACCTATTGCTAGACAGAAAATTCAAGTCTTTACCATGTAACCATCCCTAAAATGACTTTTTAAGAGCTCCCATTACGGATGCCCCTCACAGAGCTGAGATGTGAAGGTGAAGAAATCACAGGCAACTTGTGCCTGTGATTCAAATTTGACTGAATTTTAATTCAGATCCTGCAAGAGTACTGTAATCACGGATCATTTTAAATCTGAATTTGACCAACTCTTCTTTAGGAAATTATTTTTAAAGGGTACTTTTATTCATTACAGAAAATTTTTTGCAGTCATGGTATGTAGTTCAGTTCATGCTATCATAGAGAGTTCATGCTGTCTTGCCTGGACCAATGTAGGTTCTATTACTATTGACAAGACCTGAGGTGAGACAGTGTTGTGGTTTTGTTTAGTGAGGGGGGGCCTAAGGTGGTACCTTCTGTAGGAAATTGCTAGAAGCCCGACCTGGCTGCAAGAAGTGGA
>JAAGAY010010784.1:4295-49831 GCA_011801015.1 Ardeotis arabs | reverse complement strand
TGAAGGTGAGCAGCAGCAGGGTCTGCAGGTACATACCCTCCACCAGCAACCAGTAGAAGTTGGCCAGGACCGAGTACTGGAAGAAGGCAATGGCTGCTTTGCAGTTCACCTGTGAGGATGAGGAGGGAAAAGGCTCAGGTGTCAGACGCTGTCCTGGGGGTACAGGGGATGGTCAGCCTCCACGTCCATCTGATCAAGGAGACCTGCGATGGTCTTTCAGTGCAGCCCCAGGGATGCTGCACCCGTCTTGCACATCACCTTGTGACATTTTCTGCTCTGCCTGCAACGACCGCAGGCTGTTATTGTAGGACCTTCAGAAACCTGTATCTGTGGTGTCCACAGTGTTGCACCTGGGCTGCACACAGGGGGTTCTGTTTCTATTGACAACCCCAAACTTGCACATCCAGAGATGCAAGGTCTGTCTGGGTGTATGTGGTGCTGCTGGGGTCATGCAGAGCTTCAGCCCCTCTGGGAAACTCTCTCTGACACCAGGGAGAACTTTGAGGGCGGAATATGCTCGCTGCACACAGGGCACATGCAGAGATGCTGTCGTGAACCTCCTGAAGTCCACTCAAGCCAACCTTTCCTCTTTCCCTCCTCTTTGCAGCCCTAAATCTGCTGCACGTGCAGCTAGATCCCTCCAGACCGGCACGTGGCGCCCGCTCCTGCGTTGCGCTGGGGCTCAGCACCTTACCGTCGACATCGTGCAGTGGTCAACAGACTCATCTGAGAAGAGGACAGCGTCCTTGATGAAGACAGCAGTGCCGCGCAGTATGAAGGAGGTGAAGAAGTGCATGTGGATGGAGTTCCTGGTGCAATGCAGCTTCCTGCGGGAGAAAGGGATGTGCTGTGCCCAGGGAGGAGCAGAGAGAGTAGACAGCCAGAGCAGCTTCTCCTTTGGGAGCCGCTTCCCTGGCTGGACCCCAGCCCAGGGGACTCTTTGCTGCCCGAGGATGAGGGGTGCTGGGGAACATCCTCCAGCATCCTCCGCAGAGCATCCTTCAGCAGCACAGCGAGCTCTGCAAAAACGGAGCTTGAAAGGGCAACCTGAGGGCTGAAAGTCCATGTGTCAGCAGGAGAGCACAATGCTGCTGTTCGTCTCATGGCAGGGATGGAGGCTGGCTGCTCTGGGAGGGGGTTTACCCTTGCTCATGATTTACCCTGCTTTCCTCCAGCTGCAGCCCACAGGACAGCTAGCGCCAAGCCTTACCTGAAGCAGGAGAAGATGCCGATGGCCAAGAACAGGGCTGCCAGGGAGGTGGAGTAGCCGCAGGTGTAAAGCACCTTCATGGTGACAAAATAGCCTTTCTGGAAGAAAAAGCACCAGTGGAGTGAGGCAGCATGGGCTGGAGGGGCTGGTCTGTGATGGGCAGGGAGGTGGCAGGGTGATGCCCTAGCCCTTGCCCAGGCTGGGTTTGTGCTCAGACCCCTCCAGACAGCTCAGCAACAAGGATGAGGCCAATGAGAGATCCCCAAAAGACCCCTCTGTGAGCTGAGGGACCCTGAGGGACCCACTTGCCTTGGCCTCGGTGTCATTATTGCTGCCCATGGCCTCCAGCTCACAGGCGCTGTAGTAGGGGGGACTGGGCAAGCTCCACCCCGACTCGGTGCAGTTCCTCCAGATCAGCCCTGCGGTGACAAGAAGAGACCTCATGAGAACCACGGGCATGGCCTCTACATCAGCACACCCCCAAAATGCCCAGCCTGAGGATGGCACCCTGCTCTCCAGGACGGTGCCTAAATCCCATCGCCAGCATCCTGGCTGTGCCAGCAGCGCGGTACCCGAATGGCCTGGCATCCTCCTGCTTGGAACTGGATGATGAAAGAGCTTGGGGACTTTCCTGGTGTGGCAGCACACTACATCTCTGCTTTTGCCTATCCCCTGCTTGGATTGCAATACATGCCAAGCTTTTGGACAAGGCAGGAGCGGTGGGACCAGAGGGGAAGGGCTGGGGTGGCACAAGGATCCCAGGTAGGCAGGGGTGGACACAGCTCAGCCCTTGATCCCAGGGGATGAGCGGTCCGGCTGGATTCAGAGCACTGCACCTTTGGATTTCTTGAAGACGTGGAGGATGTCAGGGCAAGCGACGGCTCGGGACTGGCCGACGGGCAGGGCTGACCAGCAGCTCACTCCATCCCACTCAGTCAGGCAGCCTGGGGAGGGACGGGATGGGACGGTTAGTGCCGCCGGGAAGGGACGTGCTGGGGGGACACACAGCCCCCCGGTCCACAGGCACAGCCCGCAGCAAGCATGGCTGTGCAGCTGTAACGGGAGAGTGGAGAGCGGCCAGCTGACACCCGATCTACAGGGCCATGCCGTACCCCCTCAGGAATTAGGAGCATCCCAGCTCCAGTTCTGGGAACCACCTCCCCCAGCGCTGAGCTCTCCTTTTCGCCCTGCAGCGAGACAGGACCTGGTATTTCCTGGGGCTACAGCAGACCCAGAGCTTCTACGGGGACACCCGGGGTGGGTAATGGTGCGGGAAAGGCTGGGACTTTCCTGGTGGCACCCAAAATAATGCAGATTTATGCTGTACTTCTGCACTCAGCAGCTGTGGTGGCCGAACTCCGGGCGTCTCTCCTGGCTGAAGGAGGAAGATAGGAGAAAGCACCGCAAGACTTGTTGGAGAGCAATTAGCGCAAGCATGTTTTGCTTCTCTCTCTAGCACTAAGTTAGTCTTTAAAGGACTCTCCAATCGCCTTGGAAACGAGTGCGGCCGAGCAGGCGCGGGGCCGTGAAGAATTAGTGCTGCGGCACACCGAGACGAGACATAGGCATCCCACTTCCAGGACAGCTCTCCTCGCACACGTACATTATTAACCTCATAGATATACATTATTAACCTGGAGCCATGTCTATTCCCAGACAGGGAATGCAGACTCAGCCAAACCTAATTAATTTTCTCCGATTTCAGTGACACGGATTGTAGGTAGCGGGCCAGGTTTGGAGGGATTTGCAGGGCTGTCATTACAACGCCAAGGTACATCTTCATTTTTGCTTTGGAGGACAGGGGAACCACGCACAGCTCTTGGGACTGAGAGCAGTTGCTTCATTCCTTGGGGTCTGAGCGAAATATCTGGATGTGTCTGTGCGGCAGAGCCATCCCGCTGCCTATGAATGCATCTCTCACTGTGTGAACGAGCTCGTCCAGCACGGTGAGTGCTGTGGGATCGCTTGGTTGGGAGACAGAGGAGCAGTCCACGGCACAGGGATCGAGCTAGGATGCAGCTCTGCCGTGCATTCCCAGGGAATAAAGCCACCCCTCCCTTTGGATGGGGAAAAGGGGTTTAAGTCCCCCTTTCCACTCTGCTTCCCTCTCCCAGGCTGCTGTAGCATCTGAAAAAATAACATTTTTTAGAGCTGTGTGAAATTGGAACAACTCTCCCACGGAGAAGAGGTGATGGAGGCAACTTCTGGGGAGACAGGGTGAAAAAAACGTGAGCAAAGGAACTGGCACGGTGTCTCATTGCAGACCTTGCAGGCAGGAGCTGTGCCTTCAGTGTCCCCACATTGCTGGTCCCCAGGGGCCACCGCATCCTCACACCGTCCCCTGGGCTCTGGGCAGCTCAAGGTGTTTGGTTTGAGTTGACCCCAACCTGCTTTACTCCCATTTTCCCAGCGGAGGGCTGAAACATCTCCGAGATCAACGTTATCCTCACGATATTCTCCTTGATGTGGCCAAAAAGGGCATTTTCTCCATCAAAATGCAGTTTGATGGGAAGTTCCTGCTCAGCATTTCCACTGGTTAATTACACGCAGACCTGCCAGGGCCGCCTCTCGCTGCTCTGACTGGTATCTGGAGACCTCCAAAAGACATCATTTGATCCTCATCAGCAGGTTATTTCTTCCCATCTATTTCAGAGCAGTAAACGCCGCAAACGCTGCAGCAGACTTGGAAGCAAGCGCATTGAAATGCCATTTCTAACCAGTTTTAGGCAGGTTTCCCAGCAAGATGCTGGCACCTGAGGTCCCTGTCCTGCTCCTTGACGCTATATTGCCACCGGGTCCGGGGCATCCGAGCCTTCCCCTCCACTGTCACCTCACACTGCGCTCTCAGCGGGACCCTTCCCGTGCTGGCACAAGCAAGTGAAGGGGAAGGGATAAAGTCAGTTCAGGGGGGCAGCGGAGGCAGCAGTCACGGACGGAACCTGAGATTAAACACTGATTTCAATTACGCATTCATGCTTCGTGGTTATTTTCCTACAGTGAGATTCCTTCCCCCTGGCTGGCACGATCTGGGCTGCAAAATGGACCTTTTCTAACCAACTTGGTTTTCCTCTGCTCAACTGGATGAGATGTTATATCTCTGCACAGTTACTTCAGCAATTATGCAATTTAACATGCATTTATTGAGCTTCATTTTTACATCTGTATTAGATGAAACCCATTGAATGATGCATTTCTTATTCACTAGGTGATAATTTTTACCCAGAATTTAAGCCAAGCTGTTTTTGGATGGAAACCGAAATGCAACTAAAAAAAAAATGTACAGAAGCAGCACGTTAAAACTGTTTTTCAATTAGTTAATTGTTTAAAAGTCCCACATATGTAAAAATTAAGTTGCTCCCAACATGTTTGGCATTAGAACTAACTGGATTAGGAAGGCATGAAGAGGTGACGCGCTGTGCGATGCTCGTGCTGGTGGCCAGGGCTCTGCATCGCCCGTGCCCACAGCCCTGCCCAGCCCCAGAGCATCGGTGCGGGGAGGAGAGCAAGGCAGGAGGCTGTGTGCGGGGCACGGACCACACCGTCACTGCCGTATGCCATAAATCCAGGGGAACTCAGCCCCTGGGGTTGTTTGCACCCCTCAGCCCACCCCTACCCCCGCAGCTGCAATCTCAGCCCCCCCTCTCTCCCTGCAGCAGCATTTTTTCAGAGCTCTCTGAGGATGCTCCTCAGCCTTCGCCTCGGTGCCGCTCGCCATTTTCCTGAAAATACCTCCTTTTCCCCATCCACGTGCACTCTGCAACCCCCCAACCATGGATCATCCTCCAAAAACCCCATTAGCAAATCCTCCCTCTCCTCCGGAGGGAGGTGAGCCCCGTGCTGGGCGGGTGGCTCGTGCTCACCTTGCTGCCCCAGGGGTCTGGGGGGGGCTGGCGTTTGGCTTTCTCTCCTGATAATCTCCAGACATTCAGCTGCTTGCTCTTGGAAATAGAGGACGATGGAGCAGTCGGGATGTGTCGCTCGCACCTTGGGAGGGGGGAAAGGGCAGATAGTAGGATACCGGGCATTGAAAGACCGGAGCAGGCAGGGTACCAGCCAATATTCACTATTTCTTCTGCAACCAGCCCCAGGAGAGTCTCTCTATGTAACTGTGCTTTTGGGCCCTGACATTTCCTTGGCTTTCTACTGTTTGCCTTGTAAACACCATGAAGAACCACTGCAATTACTCCTAATTCCCTCCAAAAGCACGTGATGCTGAAGGGCACTGCTCCGCCGAGATGCAGGCTCCATACAGAGGAGCTGAGCTTAAAAACAGAGGGGCCGACCCCATCAGCAGGGGAGAGGCCAGCACGTTCAAAGCCTGAGCAAGGAAACCATGTCATTTAAGATTTTAAAAACCCACCTATTTGGGCATATCTAACCCTTCCCTTGCCAGCTGGGTTTTGCTCACGTTCAGGCTGGTGTATTTTAACCAGACGCATCAGCAACAGCCGTCGGAGGGGACCCTTCTCCTGTTCCCTGGCTTTCTGGGCAGGTGCTGCAAAACAGGCACGCTGAGCTCCTTAAAGCTCTTGGGTGTGCTGGCAGGAGCGCTGAGGCACCAAGGAGCACGCCGTGACCCTGCCGCTCCCAAAAACGCAGGGGATGCGGTGGCTCAGCGCCCTGGGATAGGGCTGCCTAGGAGCTCCCACTTTTGGGGTGCGCTCCCTTGGCTTTCAGCTGGAGAACTGGGAGACTGAGGCTGAACTGAGAGCGGGCCATGAATTTTGCATGCCCATTCCCATGCATCCATGCCCACAGGGCAGATGCAGTGGGAGCTGCAGCATCTGGATACGGGATATATCTGGGGCAGAGGTTTTGGGCATTAAAGCATCGCTTGGCTGAATCCTGTCCCTCCCTGCCCTGTCCTGGCCACTGTGCAGCCGCTCCTCTGGGGTCCCTTCACCTCCTCCAGGAGATTTTGTTTCCTTTTCCTGCTGAACACAAAATTTACAAGGAAATTCCCAGTCTGCAAAGGGCATTTTGGTGATGGCTGCTGGGCACAGCGCCAGGAAAGCACACTACTTCATCGCAGTGATGAGGGACCCGGACGGGGAGAGGTGCCGCAGCCCCTTTAAGTGCAAAGTTGCGGGGTTTTTATTATTTACCGCAAAGCAGCCTGGCTGCTCGAGCACCGGAGCAGGTAATGCGCAGTGCTCCCTTCAGAGCTTGCTTCAGGGCAGGCAACTCCTTGCCGTGCCTCAATTTCCCCATCTGGGAACAGGTCTGATGCCATCTGTGTCCTTATAAAGCCCTCAAAGCCTCCAGCGCTCCACCAGCCCTGCTTCCTTTCCCCTTTCCCCTTTTCTCCCTTTCCCCTTTTTCTCCCTTCCCTTCCCTTCCCTTCCCTTCCCTTCCCTTCCCTTCCCTTCCCTTCCCTTCCCTTCCTTTTCTTTCTTTCTTTTTTTTTTCCTTTGCTCTTCCTTTCCTTTTTCCTCTTCCATTTTCCCCTTCCTTTTTCCCTCCTCCCTTTCTTTTTATTTTCTTTCCCTTTCCATCATGCCAAACCTCCACACTACCCCAAGAACTTGCGGAGCCAAGCAGCGCCGGGAGAAACCTCCACGGCTTTGCAGAGGAACGCTGAGCCGAAACCCTGTCCCACTGGAGCCCTCCACCCTCCGGCACTTCCCGCCGGAGCGATTGGAAAAGTTCACGACGGGTTTGCCGGGAGCTGCCAGGCTCCCCACGCGTGGCTCCGGCAGCACAACCGTTCCGTGTCCCCGCTGTTTCAAGGGGGTCCCATCCCCACGGGTCTGCCCAGGGATGGGGAGCGTCCTGCGTGTGGTCCTTGCCCCCCGCACCCTCCAGCCATCCCAACCTCGACGCCTGCGGGTGCTCCCCCAGCCCCTCGGGCTTTGGGGCTCCTTTGAGGATGAGGTGAGCAAAGTCCCCTCCTGCAGGACCAGGACCCACGTGAGGATGGAGGGGACGATCCGGGGCAGGGCAGAGTGGGGTCACCCTCCCTGGGAATGGGATGCGGTGTCACCTCTGGGTCGGGCAGCGCGAGGGATGAGGACAGGGATGGGGTCGTGCTGGGGGAGACCTGACCCCTGAGCAGGACCCCTGCCATGCTGCTCCCCAGGGCCGGCCGGACCCCGACGTGGCCGTCACAGGCAGGAGAGGGCCCCGCTGGCTGCCCACCCTCTCCCCCCCGCAGTCCCGTCCCCCCCGGGGACACTTACCCGAAGCATCGGGAGCGCGAGCAGCAGGACCAGCAGCACGCGGGTGCCGGGGGGCTGCCAGGGGCCCCCCATGGCTGGAGCCAACCCCGTGCTGTCCCGTCCACGGGTGTCCCGGCTCAGTCCCTGAAGGGCTGGGGACAGCCCAGCTCCTCCTGCGTGGCCCTGCCGGGGGACCCCGGCTCCCAGGGGCGACCCAGCACCCTGCTCCCCTTAACCCTGCTTTTGCTGCTCCCTCCCAGCCCTGTCCTGCTCTCAGCTCCCTCTGGGACCCTTTCCCCAGCGGATGCTGTGTCCCACTCGAGCGGCCCTGACCCACTCCCCGTGCCCACCCGGCTCCGGTTGTGCCCCCCTGCCTCCCCACCCCTGCCCAGTGCTCGACGGGCTCGGTCTCCGCCAGACTGAATGTCACAGCTCCTGGATCCGGTAACATGGCAGGCTCCACCCTCCGCTCCCCCTCCCCATGCAGAGGGCTGGATGCAAGGAGCAGCACAGGGGGGGCACACACCCCCCAGTCTGGCCATCATTGGACTCCCAGTACCTCCTTATCTGGTCCTGTCAGGGACCTGGGCCCCCCCAGCTGGGCCCAGGGGGATGTGCAGGGGGGGCACGGAGCCCTCTCACCTGCTCCTGGGATGCTGTTGGGCTGGAAAACCGCTGGCGAAGGGATGTGGGAAGCGGGGGTGCAGCCAGGATGGGGTACGAGGGGCATGGCAAGGGTCACGCTGCTCCCCAGCTGGGACTAGAGGAAGGTAGAGAGCCCAAAGATGTCGTGATGCTGGGGTTGTGCACACACACGCGCGTGCAAACACGTCCTGACACGTGTGTGCATGCCTGGGCACGTGCATGCACGTGGGCTGGGGGCAGTGATGCTCCTTCCAGCCCTGCCTGCACAGGAGGCTCTGCTGACCCCTGCATCCTGACCCCCCATCCCCATCCCAGCTGCCTGGGACACCCTGGACCCCCTTTCCAAAACACACCCCCTGCCCAGAAAGGCCCAGGGTGGGCGCTGGGTGTCCACAGGTAGCATGCAGCTCAGCAAAACGACCTTAACTCCGCTCCAGCTGGGGTTTGGGGTTTCAGCTGAGCTGGTGATTTGGGTGGTTTGGCGCTACTGGGACGCCGGGTATTGTACCCTCGGTACCAAACCAGAGCAGAGGGGATGCTGGTGGACCCCGGGAGAAGAGCAACCCGTGATGGACACGCACCCCTCCCCGAGCACAAAGCATCCAGTGCAGCATCCCTTCCAGCCGTGCCCAGGGCTGCGGCTGCTCTCAGGGTCAGCTATGGATCCCCAGAACCTCACTGTGGGGCTTCTCCTTTTATACATACATATAAAAATAAATCTGGACAATTCTCCATGCTGGAAAGCCCCAGCCCCTTTATCAGGAGGAATTTAGACCCAAAAGTCACCATTCTAATGCTTTTAGCGACGAAGCAGAGTGGACAGGAGGGGTGAAGGATGGAAGAGGAAACCCAGGAGCCTTTGTTGGGGAGGCTGCGCTGCACTTTGTGCTGAGGTGGGCTGAGGGTGAACCATCTATGTCATTAATTTTAGCAATCCTATGTCATTACCATTTCTTAATGAGGCTGCGCCTTCCATAACATCTCATAACGAGCGACAAAGCCAACAAAGGAACCGCTGCTGTTGCTCTGCCACTCAAAGACCTCGATGAGAATGGCTATGTAAATTAAATACCCCTTAAAAATGCAAATAAAAGAACTAGGTCTTTAATATTTAATGTCACTTGTTTGACATTATTAGGAGTGACCAAGGCTGCTCTCGGAGGCGCAGAGCAGCAGAGGCTGAGCCTGCTGTTATGTTGACACAAAAGGCTGCCGAGACCCGGCCGGACTCATTACGGTCTAACAGTTTCTGCTGAAATGCAAACACCCAATCTTAATAATTTAATTTTCCAGCAGCACATCAACACACAGAGGGAGGGGGCCTTATTGGACGCTGCTACAACCAAATAAAACAATGCTGGGAGCTGAGGTGGGGGGTAGAGGAATGGGGTGATGGGGGACAGGGTCCGGCTGGTCGCTGGAGAGGAGCAGCCCAGTTTCAGAGGTGGCTGGGTCTGGTCCCTGCGGTGCAAAAGGCCAGATGAGGTTGGCAAAGCATCGCATAGCTGGAGGATGCACGTTGCTCTTCCCTTTCCTAGCGAGCATCCCGTCTGAGGCGGGGTGTGATGGCGGGTGGTGGGGACCCCTCAGGTGATGCCCAGCCACCTCTGCCTTCCTGAGCTGGCCCTGCTCTTCCTCCACAGAGGATGAGCTGGGACAAGAAATGGTGGTTTGACCGCCTCCCTTGTGCTGGGCGGCCTCTTTTACAGCAGCAAGTGGAAAATAAATGAGGTCAAACTCTTTGCATTGCAAATCCTGGCCAGCCTGGGACCCTCCAGCCCCCTCTGAACCATCTCGAACCAGCAAATAGGCCTGCATTGGTGAACCTCAATGGTGAGGAGGACAGTGGTGGCTGGGTGGAGGGGACAGAATGGGAGGATTTCCCTCGGGCACATTGCTGTGGTGTGGCAGCACGGGGATGCGCGGCTGTGGGGAGAGAGGAACAGTGAGTGCAAGGCTCCGTGTCTGTGCCGAAGCTCCGGGTAAAGTCCCTGGAGGCTGCCCGCCGGCCACGGGCGCTGCCATTAATCCAGCGCCAGCGCTGGGATTGCTGCTGGTGCGTGTCCCTAATTACAAATGACTCAGCCGTTTCCACAGCGAATGAAATCACTCGCAGTAATCTCTTTGCAAGTGGCAAATGCTCATTTACCAAGGGCTGGAAATTACTAATTGTGTTTCCTCCATCCCACCTTGCAGCAAGGAAGCGGGGTGTCTCCAGCCCTTGCCAACCACCTTTCGCTTTATTTTGGGCTCTGTGGAAGGAAACGGTCTGCAAAGGGTGATTCTGAGTAAGAGCAGACCGTGGTGGCTGGACAACGTCTTGGGACTCCAAGCACGAGCAGCGTGAGACCTCCTGGAAGCAGAAAGTGGTATCTTTTTTTTGGAACCAGCTTTTAAAGTGAGGTGCTTCCACCCCCTCATGCTCCCAGACCCACAGAGCATCCCCGGGAGGTGTGTGCCCGCGTGGCTGCGTGTGACAGCGTGACGCAGAGCACAGGGGACAGCGGCTGCCAAGCTGCCACTCCGTATCCGGGGTTTGTCTTCATGTGCAATGACAAACTGGTTTTGGACTGGTTTTTTATACTCCTTAAGAGCTGGCAGTGATTAGGAAGGGATGCATTGCCTCAGTCGTGCTTACTTCATCTTCCACGAGTCTTGGGCAAGGCTGCTGCCTCCTGCCTGTGTTTCCTCATTTTGGGAGTCTCTCTGGCACCAGTTTGTCTCCGGGGAAGAGGGATGGCACAAGGGATGTGCTGTCACCTCGCTGGCCTCCCCCAGTTATCAGAGAGCAGCTCGGGGAGCAGAAATGGGTAAGTCAGCCCATGGGGGTCCTCACCCCATCTCCCTGGTGAGAAGTGGTGGTATCTCCAGCTGGAGGGTCATTTCTGGGCAGTGGCCGGGGACAGCAAAGCTGCTGCTGCCTGTCTCTGTCCCCCTCCTGCACACCTCCATGTTTGCCCGTGCCCAGACCGTGCTTTCCTGGGGCCAGCAGCCGGCCAGCGCTCGTGATGCCACTCAGCATCCATCCATCACCTGGCAGCTGATCCCCGCTGCTCGCCCACATGGCCACCAGTGCTCCCGCCCGAGGGGGCCTGGGCGGCGGGTGCCCCCGCTCTGACTCCCGCAGCCCTGATGAGATCAGGCTGCGCTTTACAGAAGAATGAGAGCCAGGCTGACACGCACGAGTGGATGCGTGGTTCCCGCGTTTCCTGGTCACTCTGTCCCACTGATGCTCAGACCTCTGTGTGTGACAGACCTGCTGGGGGACTTAAAAAGGGACATGCTATGGTGACATGCCACACCCTGCCCGGAGCTGAGCCTCCAGCCTGTGCCCTGTCCCGCGATGCCGCACGAGGTGCATCAGGGCTGTGGGTCACGCTGGACCCATGCTTGGTTTGGCTCAAGAAAACCTCCCTGGTTTCATGTCAGCTCATGCTAAACATCCCCAAATCCCATTCCCCTCCCCTCTCCTCCTCCATGCAGCGGGGCAGCTAATAACAGCCCCCAAAGGGCTCACGCTTCCACGGGGGGTCTAGGGACATTCAGAGCAGGTCCCCTGCCGCCCTTTGTTGTCCCACCACAGGCAGAAGGTTTCCTTATGCTGCCCAGCCCTTTGCTCCGGCACTTGAATCCTTCCTACGGATGAGAACAATATTAGCACCAGTGAGACAGAGCAAGGCAGGCTCTGCCAGCAGCAGGGGGTAATCAGCACAGTAATTAAATGTGCAAATAATGGGAATTTGGGAGTTTTAATAAAAGGCAGAGACATAATTTGGAGGGGGCTCAGAGAAATTAGGAGCACAGAGCAAAACCTAATCAAGCAGAAAATAGCCCGACTGGAGCCAAAGGCAGACAGCCTCGGAGCGCTCCTCCCCTGGCATCTGGGGGTGTCTCCAGGGCCATTTTGGGGAAGAACAAGAGTTTTTGGGAAAGATCTGTTCCTGCTTGCTGAGCAGGGCTGGCTGCAGGCTGGGTTCCTGGGAAAAGTTCCCAGATCTGTGCTATTGGTGATTATACGGCAGATTTTGGATGTAGTTGATGGAAATCATCACTCAGAAGAGCACCCTGGGGAAATGGAGCTGATGGAGGTGGAGGAAAGATACCTGAGGCCAGTGGGAAGTTGGGCTGTTTTGGGGGAGAAAGTGGTTTTTCATCGCAATGGGCTTGCTGGAGCTTAAATATTTTGTGCAGACGTATGGTTCCCACTCACAGCGTTTCCCTGCGATGAGCTCAAACACGCAGAGCGCTCTGGCCAGGGGGAGATAGAGGGAAAACATGAGCTGGTTTTGGTCTGCTGGACCCAAATCCCTGTGCCAGCATCCTGGGAGGGGCGCGTGGTAGGGGAGAGCAGCAGGCTGGAGCCAGGCTCTGGCGCAATCAGTTTGCGTTCAGGCTATCCTTGCCAGGGTTTCCATGCAGGAATGTGGTGGCTGGGCACTGCATCCCCAGGGAAGTGGTCTGTGAGGCTGGGAGCCAGACCCAGGGGACCCAGAGCTGTGTCGCAGGCACCTTGGGGACCAGAGCTCAGGTGACACCAGCAGGGCTGAGCGACGTCCCCGGCCACCGTGCCTCAGGTGTGCGTGGGGATGTTGTCTCTGAGGACCTGCAAGGGGACATCCCACGGGGTGGAAGGACGTTCTCCTTCCACCAACAGAGACCCCAAGCCCATGGCATGCTGGCAGGGATGCCTCCATCCGACAGCAGCCACCGCGGAGCCTTGTCGGTCTGCTCCCAGCCTGACATCCGAAGCCAGCCCAGACTCTCACCCAGCCCCATCTCCCAACGCTCCCTGCGCAAAGGCACCTCGCCAGGTTTGCTCCCACATCCCGGAGTCCCCCCTCCCAGATGCAGGTGACATGGCTCAGCCTCCCAGCCCCTCCAGGTGCTTTCCGCCAGCACGTGAAAGGACCTTTCAATAAACCCTAATCAAAGAGGCGACATGGTGAGGAGCGAGCTGCTCCGACGGGAAAGAGCGTTCCGCTGGCCACCGCCCCATCCTTGTTTTCCCATTTCCCAGGGAGGTGACCTGGCAGCAGGCTTGAAGACAACACAGGGCGACAGCCCTTAAACTGCAGATCTCATGGGTACCGGGTGTGGCAGCTGCTGAAAGTTCAGCTGGGCTCAGCAAGGTGTATTCCGCAAAGACAAAGGTGTTAAAGACAGGATCGCCTCTGGCTTGGGATGTCCCAGATTCCCATAGCTGCGAGAAGGTAGCAGGGAACTCCCATTGCTGGTTTTCCCTTTTATCTCCCAGCTGAGCGATGTTTGCTCTGTCCTGGGGCTGCTGTGACGGGCTCGGTATCCCCAAATATCTCCCAGCTCAGAAACACAGCCCCAGTGACTGGGAAAGAGAGGCATCAAGGGCACGAGCCACGGGGCGGGAGCAGATCCGTATCCCGCCAGCCGTGATGGACGGGACCTGTGGAGACCACAGGGTGCTGGGCCCTGGGATTTTAGGAAAGCTCCCAAAGCCATGAGACACTGCCAGCAGATGAGGACTCCACTGCCACTGGGACCAGTAACAGGGCTTGGAAAAACCTGCAGTCCCCTGCTCCCAGCTAGCTTCCCTGAGGGAAGGTTGTCCTGCAGACTCAGGAATATCACTGCGGGGCACAAGCTGTCCCTGCCTCACAGCCTTTTCCAGTGGGGATCCCGGGGATAAACCGCAGGGAAAACCAGCCCGGGGCCGCTCCTCCGCCGGCCAGAGCTCTGAGGAGGGTTTGTTTGGCCCCAGAGCTCTGAGGAGGGTTTGTTTGGCCCCAGCAGCTATAGCAACCAGCCCTGCTGCAGCTCTGCTCGCCCCGTCGCCACATCCCTGCCCGAGCCATGGAGGTGGGGGCAGCAGGGGACCCCCACGGGGTCTGGGGGGACACCCCAGCAGGGACCCATATCATCCCGCGTGGGGTAAGCCCTGGAGAGGAGCTCTGCCTCTGGCTTTATGGCTCACGAGGCTGGGGGGGGCGGGGGTGAAATGGGATGGTGTGGGAGGAGAGAGGGGCTGGGGTGTGAGTTTTGGGTGGGCGTTGGAGTTTGAGGCAGCAAAACTGCTCTTTGCAAAATACCTCCCTGCTCCCTGCAGCCCCGGGGCCCCAGAAAGGCCACTTCTGCGAGGGGACACGTCCCCAGGGGTGCAACTGATCCGGGCTGGCAGGGCTGCACCCCTGGAAAGAGGGGGGTTACTGGGAGCCACCCCCTCCTCCGAGGCTCCCACCCCTGCCACCAGCTCCTCTCCCCTCTCCTCCCCGGCTGCTGCGCTAATGGGGCACCAAATTAAACCAAGGGTGGGACATGCCTGGGGTTTTCCTTCCCTTCCTGCCTTTCAGCTCCGACCGGAGCGATCTCCCCGTGGAGCTGTGCCGGTGTCCCAGCAGCCGCTGATGATCCTCCAGCAGCTTCCCGGGACCGCGCCTGCCCTGGCCCCCACCGCTGGACCCCCGCATGTCCGGGGAGGTGCGTGACAGTAGACATCGTAGAGGTCAGCGTTAAAACCAGTTTAACTTCATCCTGTTATTTTTTTTTCCAGCCTTTTCAGGATGAGGGGCAGGCAGGGGGGCTGCACCCACCCTCCACAGCCTGGCAGGGCTGGTCACACCGTGCTTCAGTGGCTGCTTTGCCCTACAGGATGCAATTTTGGTGGTTTTACCAACCTCAAGTCTGGGCTGGCTTTGGCCATACCAGGATGCTCCCAGGGAATGGTTTTGGGCTGTTCTTTGAAATCCACCTCGCTTTGTCCGCCAAAACCCCGTTTCACATGGGTGTAGGGAGCATCACCGGGGAAAGCCAGGGTGATGCGGGCTCCTTCGCCGTGCTAGGTGGGACTGGAGTGGGATGTATGCCAGCCCCAGAGCCCACAGGATGTGCAGGCAGGAGAAATGACTGTCTGTAGGGGCTTCACCCAAAACAGTCTGGGCTGGGGGAGCAGACAGCAGAGGCGGGGAGGGGGGCTTGTGGTCCTCGGGACACGCCGTGGGCGAAGCTGCGCAGCGTTGCGGGGATGGGGGGAAGGTTGAGCTGTCTTGAAAAATACACAGAGCAAAGGGCAACGCTGAAAATTGGTCTGGGAAGAAAAGGCAGACCCCAGCCCAGCCCCTCGCAGCCCCGCGGTGGGGGCTGGCTGTGTTTCCAGCGGGACATGTAGGATCCATTAAGAGCTGCCAGCCCTTCCCGTGCTTTCTCCTCCCGGTTCAACGGTTGCCTGCTGGCCCACACCCTCCTCCCAGCTCCGGCTCCGGATGCCTCCCGGGTTGTGCTGTGATGCTCCTTGCTGGAGGGCTGGCTGCCTCATGGGTGTCCCACGGATGCATCCCTGCAGCCGTGAAAGCATTTTGGGATCTGGCACGTGGGACACAAAGATGCCCATAACTCCATTTTTCCCCAGGCTCTGACTAACGGAGGCTCATGGATCTTGTGCACGAAGCCAGCGGGATCTCAGAGGCAGCCCCTCTGGCAGGTTTACAGGCATTTTTAGGGGAATTTCATGCCTGTGGCAAATGGGAACATTTTAATAGGGATGCAGAGCCAGGCGTCATGCTTCCCCTGCAGCCAGATTGCCCTCAGCAGCTGCATCGCAGCGTGGGCATCCAGCCAAGGGGACTGGGACGTGCCACAGCCGCTCTGGGTCCCCAGCTCCTGGTGCGGAACCACGCAGGGGCTGGGGCGGCACCCAGCATCCCCAGCTGCTCCTCTCCCTGACCCAGCTCTGTAGGTGCTCGCTCCTGGGAACGGAGATGGGATCAGCCCCCCTGGTCCAACCTCAGCTCCTGCCTCCTTGGGGAGGTTTCTGAGCTCCCCGGTGCCTGAGGTGGTGCAGAGCAGAGCTGACCCTGCTGAGGTCCCTGCAGTCCCACCCAGCTTGCCAAGCCGCTGAGCAACGCTCCTCCGAATGGGCGGGCAGGCTGATGCCTCCAGCACCACTAATCACCTTTTGTGAGCAGCCTCCAGCAAGCCAGACCAGATGTTTAATCACATTTGCAAATAAGAAAAGGCTGAAACATGGCTATTTGAAAGCTTTATCCAAGCAAAATAATTTTTAATTGCCACATGAGGCTTCCAAATTGGGGTGGGGGGAGTTTGGCTTAGCTCCCACCACTTAGGCACAGGGACAAGCCTTGGTGCCGCCCCATCCCAGGCACTCATCCCACGGCTGTGTTTCTCGTGCCCTTGCTCCGATCTCTCTGTGACGCAGAGCTCCTTACTCTCCGGCAGATTTAATCGAGTTGATGATGATTCAAAACTCCCAAATGCACCAGGTGGTGATGAACAGCCTGGCTGTCTCGGCACTGACGTCCTTCGGGTTCGGGCCAAGCCCAGCCGCTGCCCAGGTAAGGGGCAGGGATGCTGGATGGGCAAAGGGACCGTAGGACCAAAAAGGACCAAAGGACCAAAGAGGTGGGCAAAGGAACCTTTTCAGAGCTTCTCAGGAGAGCAGCATGGCCGTGTCCCGCTTGGGCACAGCATTGGACCCCTCTGGGTGCAGAAACTGGGTGGTCTCAGCCTGACGCAGTCCAGGCTCTGCAGCCCCTTGGGGTTTTGGGGCTCCTCGCGCTGCTTTGATCACATCCAGGCTGCTCAGAGAGGGTTCAGCCCAGCTGGGAAGAGCCAGGACCCCCCCCATGTGCTGCGGCACGGGCAGGACGCAGCGCCGGGCTGCGTGCTATTCAATCAGGCAGAATGGCTCTGCCAGGGCTTTCATTTAAAAGCAAAATCATATTAAACAGTTCATCTCCGCCGGGGGGAAACAAATGCTGCTTTCTCGGCGGGGGCAAGAGCTGGGCTGCGGGCAGCTGCCTCGCTCGCTGCCAGCTGGCATCTCTAGGCTTTCACCCTCCCGTGCTGCCCGCCCAGCGCCCACCAGTTCACCACGCCAGCCAAGAGCAGACCCCGCCTGTCGCATCGCAGCGGCTGGGTCAAACGGGCTCTCCCCAGCAGCGTTTTGAGGTCCCGTCCGTGGGGCTGCCACCTCCCCGTGTCCCCAGCAGCTGGGTTCCCACGCTGGCCGGCCACGGGGCTTTGTGTGGGATCGAGCCCACCCAGCTGGACCCTGGGAGAGCCGTGCCGAGCGCAGCTCCGTGGGAACTCTCTTGCCAGTGCTTTGGGGAGCAGCGTCCCGGGGAGATGGCTGCCGAAAGGAGGCCGGCACAGCCCTGCTTTTCTTCCTCCCTGCAGGCGATGGCGGTGCCTTTTCAGATGGGAGAGGAAGAGGAGGCTGTGGTTTTCCACCATCACTACGTTCCCTATCCCAGTCCAGCTCCTATCCTGGCGTGGCCAGTCCCGGCACGGGATCGGGGACCGGCGGTTGTGCGGTACCTGGGCACAGGCTCATTAACCGAGGATGGGGAGGTGTGAGTAACGAGGGTGCTGCTTTGTGCCACCCAGCACGGGGCTGCGTGTGTGTCCCCAGAGCCTCTGGTGTACCACAACTTCCAGCCCAAGCTGGGACACGAGGGGCAATGCCAGGCTGGCACTTACTCACGTCCTTCATCCTCTCCAGCAGCGCAGTGCCCCCGCCTCCACCCCCCAGCGCCACAGGGACCGTGGGAGCCGATGTCCCCCCGCCATCGGGTAAGGACACGTTCTCCCCATGTCCTTCAACGGAGAACATCTCACCCTCAAGCATGCATCCCCTGGTCAAAGGCTGAGCCCTCCCCGCTCCCTCCATCCATCGGATCCCAGGGGTGCACATCCTCCAGCTCCCCTTTTCTCTCCGCAGAGTACTACGACGTGGTGGAGGAGAGCTTGTGAGCTCCATGCTTCCCAAGGTGGTTTCTCCTGCACATCCCAGCCCTTGACTCCTGGAAGATCCTGGGAGGTGCTGAACATGGATGCTCCATGATACACATGTTTTTGGAGTGGCTCATGGGGAGGAAGCCAACGTGCCCAGCAAAATGCACTTCATGGGGAGGAACGCACTCGTGGGGAGGAAGCCAAGGTGCCCAGCAAAATGCACTTTGTGCATTTTGCTGGGCACCTTGGCTTCCTCCCCACGAGCCACCTCAATGCGGAGGGTGTCATGAAGCCTGTCACCAAACCCCAGGTGATGGCGTGAACCCAAACAGGGACAGGTTCATCCCTGGCAGGTTGGTTGTCACATCCCAGTCCTGGCCGGACAACGTGGCTCTGCCAAACCATGAGGACCCTGGAGGGGGGGGGGCAATGGCAGCCCAGGTGGTCCTGGTCTTCATGAGTCCCTTCAGACCTCAATGCAGCCTGTAATTAATTTGCTTTGTTAAGAAAGCACCCTGCTGTTACTAATTAAGCATCTGTAATTACCCAGACTGCTGGCTTTGTGCCTCCCTCCAAGCTGGGGGGTGATGGGGGGGGGGGAGCGAGAGCCTCTTGCACCTTGTATCGGGGGGTATTTTAGTGCCTGATGGGAGCACTGGGGTAATAGGGGGAGTTACTGGTGCTGGGAAGTGGAGTGGGATGCTGAGTGTGGCATGGGGAGAGCTGGATTTGGTCAGCCCCATGGAGTGCAGTGCCTGGAGCTCGTTCCTGGTGGGGATGTGGTCGGGTCAGCATCTGCTTGCACCCACATCAGCAGGGACAGGGAGAAGGTGTGGGTGGACAGAGCAGCCATGGGCACGGAGGGGAACGGAGCAGGGGGGATGCAGAGTGGTTTTGCTGGAGGTACGTTGTGTGGGATGAGGGGCAGGGCTGCTGGGTTTGACCCGGGTGACGTGATGCCTGTCCCCAGCACGGGATAATGGGACTGCCTGCCCCAGAGCCCTGGTGGGGTGGTTGTGGGAAGGCATCAGCAGAGCTCTCTGCTCGCAGGCTCCTGCCCCAAGGGTTAGAGATGAACCAACGGTCTGGGCAGCAGCGGGCGGATGTCCTGGGCAGGGCTTGGGACACGGGAGATGCTGCTGGTGGCTGAGACCGGGCCAGGGTTATCTCTGCAGCGACAAGCACCTGCTTTTGGAAAGCGAGACCAAAGTTTCTGCTGGGCAACCCAGAGTTGGCCTAGATCCTGCATGCCCAGTGCAAAAGCAAGAGAGTGGAAGGAGAGGCTAATTACAGCCCTGTCCATGCTAATTGCACCTGTGTAAACAGCTCATGCAACGCAGCCCCTGGCTGCCAACTGGGGCGAGGGCTGCCGTCTCCATCTGCCCAGGGTGGGAGCAGGGCTCAGACCCCTGTGGCATTGCTTGGACCTTGCTGACAGATGCTGGGTCTTGGGAGAGGGAGGGCACAGGGTCTCCTGCAGCCCGAATTTGGGAGGAGCAGAGAGACAGGGAGCACCGGCACCATGTGCCGGATTCCAATAATCCGACACCCTGCAGGGTGAGGTTTGGGGATTAGCCACCATGCCAACGGGGATCTGTGACAAGCCTTGCCAGGGTGATAGGTGTGGATCAGAACCAGCTCCTGCTGCTCCTGCCAGCTGAGACTCCCTTTCCCAGGGTTGGGGTCCCTCCGGCCAGGAGAGGTGCCCAGAGCATGGATGGTTTTGTGGGCGACAGATCCGATTGCATCAAGTCGGAGGCACTGCAATGGCTTTTAACAGCCCGGGAGGGCGCCTATCAGCAGTGACACCTTGGGTGACTCAGGGTCCCTGGCGCTGACTTACCATCACTCTCCACCCTTGGTGGGGTAGCCTGCCTCCCACCTGAGCCAGTCCATCCTCGAGCCTCTCTACAGGGTAAGCTGCACAGAGTGCCTTCCCCTGGACCAGCCCCAAACACCCACGCGCTGCTCTGCTGATACACCTGATTCATCTGCCGTGCTCCTCGGCATCCCCTGCTGCACCCGCCTCCTTCCGGGCACCGCGGGCTGAGCTCCCCAGCATCTTCCCGCTGAGGTGGCACGATGGAGGTGATCCTGCTCCACGGGCTGCTGCTCCTCCTGCCCTTGGCAGCCCTGCTGCTTTACCGGTACAATGCCACCTTCCACTACTTCTGCAAGGTGGCCTTCTTCAACTGCTGGATTGTGGCCGTGGCCACCCTCCTGGCCCCCTTCGCGGCGCTTCGGGGACGCTCTGTGGAGAACATGAAGTGAGTACAGCCTGGGGAGGTGCTTCTGAGGTGGAGATGGCTGGGGCTTGCCTGCAATGGAGGAGCTCTTGCTCTGGGCACACCCACAGCCATGGTTGTTTAGCCCTGGGGCCGTGGCGAGGGCTGTGGTCGTGTCCATGCGGCAACGACAGATGCACCTGCATTCTTGAGGTGTGGTGAAAAGATGCTGGCCGTGCCCAGGGAGGGTTATGCCATGATGGAGCTGGCCAGCTGGGTTGGGTCTCATGGTTCCTGGAGGATGAAGGAACACAAAAGGGATCACTCTTCGCCATTTCAAAGCTGGAGTCATCAGTTGGGTGGATGACAGGGGGGTTTTGGTTGGAACTACAATCTTTAGCAGGATGCAAATGCACGCCCATTGCCGTCTCCCTGGCCGTGCAGCCAGGTCCTGCTCAGCAGGAGCCCTGGGAACCACGCTGTGGCAGGGGGGTTTGAGATCTTGGGGCCATCAGCTGTGGGGCACGGCGCAGTCGTGTCCTGGCGAGTTGTGCGCTGGTGCTGTCAGCTGTGCGCAGGGGTGGTGGCAGCCGAGATAACATCGCTGTGCAACACGGGAGGAAGGTCTTGTTACTGGATTCCTGGGGATGAGAGCATGCCAGAAGGGATATAATTATGTCAGAGCGAAAGATGTCTAGGCTTGTCGTATTTGCTGAGCTCCAGCCATCAGGAATCCGTGCTGATGGATTTCGGGCCCTCGGCAGGAGCGTGGTCAGAGGTTTGATGTTATCAGGCCATTGCGTAGCCTCTCTCCCTTGTCCTTGCTGTGCGCACACGCACGTGTCCAGAGGTGCTCTGAGTCCCGGTGCAAACGCTTCCGGCTGATTGGCAATACGCAGCGTGACGCAGCGGTGACTCACGCTGCCTTATCTTGTTCCGCCGACACCTCGCAGGCATCCTCTGCCAGAGCAGCGTGCCAAGCTCCATCTCCTCCTCAGCCTCCAAATTCCAAAGCCTCTGGCATGGAGCACATTCCTGTCATTAGTCCTGGCTTTGGGGCATTGCCACGAGTGTTGGGCTTCTCTGTAGGCATGGGGATCTCCGAGCCTGCATCTCCCAAGGGATGGGTGGTTTTCTGATACAAGGAGCCCTCTGAGCACCATGCCTGCCTCTACTCTCTCCTCCCAAACTTCTTCTCATCCCTATCTGATGCGGAGCTCCGGCTGACATCCCTGTCCCCTGTGGGCTCCCTGGGACTGATCGCTGCCAGACATGTGGACCCTGGCACCACTGCCCTTTGTGCCGTGGGTTGGAGAGTGCCCCATTTCGACACCGAAAGTGTACCAGCTTTTTAATCTCCACTGTGGGTGCTGCAATCCCCATTGCTCCATCCTCCCTCCATTCCTCTTGTTATTCTCATCCTGAGCATCACCCTTCATCAGCACTGCCATCCTGATGTCACCCTTCCTGTCCAACCCTTCCTGGATGGTGATACCACTCCCCTTGTTCCCCCTTCCATCTGCACAGATGAAACCTCCATCTCCTCCCAACGCTGCAGGTCCACTCATTTCCCCTAACAAATGAAGCGGAGTTGGTTTTCCCTTCCCAGCTCTCTTCCCCCTCCACCTGCAGCATGAAGCTTGGTGCCTGCAGCTCTGCAGGGACAGACCCTGGAGACACCTGCACTCCAGCAGACCTGTCAGTCTCAAGACTGTTCCTCTGTGTGTCCATCTTCAGTGCTCATCCATCTACAGCTTGGCACTGCTGGGTTGTGGTCCATCTCTTCTCTCTGTAGGTATCTGCAGCGCAAGCTGTGAGGTTCCCAGCTCGTGTGCGCAGCTCCAGCCTGTGCTCAGGGTGATGCTCACCTGGCCAGAGGCAGCTGTCCTCATTGGGATGTGAAGATCTGCACCTTGGCTGCAGGCAGACATCCCATCCCTACTCCTCTTGCTTTCCCATCATCCCTGGACATCAAAAAGCCTGTGTTGGTGTTGTGCTTAGAAGAGCAAAGCACCATTGAAACTGAGCACAGATCCACCTCGGGACGTGCTGTTGGCTCATGTAGATCGGATCTAGCCTGGCCCATCTTGCAGCTTGCTCCCCAAGTGATTGTGAAGGGCTGGAAAAAAAAATCAAGCAGCCCCATCTGTGTTGATCTGCTCCCCACATGTGTTCCTCTGCCCTAGGCTCCTGCGTGCCGCCATCCTGCCCCTCAAACGCTTCTATGGCATCAAGATACAAGTGTGGGGCTCCGAGCGACTGAACATCCAGGAGCCTTACGTGATAGTTTGCAACCACCAAGCTTCCCTTGATCTCATGGGTACGTGCAAGGGGGGGCTCATCGTTGCATGGGTAGCTTTTGGGGTGCTGCAGGCACCAGGACCAGGCTATCTGGGGATGTCCCAGTGAGACCAGCACCAGGATTTGTACAGGGCAGTGTGGTAGGCATAGGCCAGAAGAGCTGGTGGGACAGGAGCTCAGGGCTATGGGTGTGCTGCAGAGAGAGCACATGGAAGATGATGCTGGGTCACTACAGCCACAGGGCTGGTTGGTTCTGGGTGTCATTGGGCAGGGACGGATTCTTTCCTCTCCCATCCATCCTCCAGGCATGGTGGAGGTCATTCCTGACCGCTGTGTGCCCATTGCCAAGAAGGAGCTCATGTACATGGGCACCGTGGGGTGGGCCTGCTGGCTCAGTGGCATTATCTTCATCGATCGCCACAAAAGAGAAGATGCAATCGACGTCATCTCCCAGACGGCCAGGACCATGCGACGTGAAAATGTGAGGTGGGGCTGGCAGCAGACGGGAGTTGGGGTGCAAGGAGGGTGCGGGGAGGACTGACACAGCACGTCCCAGGGTGATTTGGTCAGGGCCCATACTCAAGTCTTTTCCTCTCCTGTGTAGCTCCGAGTGTTGATTTTCCCTGAAGGCACCAGGAACCAGGACAAATCCATGCTGCCCTTCAAGCGTGGCGCTTTCCACTTGGCCGTGCAGGCTCAGGCAAGGCCATTGTCCCCCCTCCGCTTGCCCTTGACAAAGTGGGGTGGGCACGCACTTGGGGGCAGTGGGATGGGGGACATCAGGCTCTTTTGGGGTCTGCAGTCCCCAGGGACAGGCATCCTGCTGTGCAGGACCTGAAGAGGGAATGGGGACCTGCTGAAGCCTGGGGCATGGCAGGAGCTGGAGTCTCACATGGGGAGGAGGGTCTGTATGGAGGACACCTCTGACCCTCCATCTCCTACAGGTTCCCATTTTCCCCGTCGTGTTCTCCCCATACCGGGACTTCTTCAGCTCCAAGGATAAGAAATTCACCTCTGGTAAGTGACGGACAAGAAGCCCTACTGCTGGAAGCAAGGGCTGGTGATGGGCATGAGGCACATGGGGCTTGGAAGTCTCTTTGTGGGACACTGAAGCATGGGGAGGAGGTGGAGGGTGCTGGTGGGAAGACCTAGTTCCTGGTGGGTTTGTTTAACAGCATCCCTGGCCTTTCCCTTCTCTCTCCAGGGACGTGCACCATCCGAGTCCTCCCCAGGGTAGAAACCCAGGGCCTGAGCACAAAGGATGTCCCCAGACTGACAGAGACTGTCCGCCAGACCATGGCTGATGCCCTCGCTGAGATGTCTGCAAACTGCTGTGGGAACCAGCATGCTCTGCAGCCTCTGCTCCCGTGCTGCGCTGGAGCTGGTGCTGGCAGGGGTACAGGCAGCCCACAGGGTGGGGAGGACAGAACTGGGACCAACAATTAGGCACAGGGATGTAAGGCAGGTGGCACAGCCAGAAGCTGGGCCACGCTGTCCCCGTGCTCCCTGCGGATGTGTCCACCAGACCTGCCACCGCCCCGGCAGCCTGCAAGAGCAGCACGGTGCCCTGGTGCAAGAAGCAGAGCAGTGCAGAACGGGGACCAGGCAGCATCCCGAAAACAGTGCAAGCTGCTCCCCGAAACCACTTGCTATGACTGCACCTCCTCTCCACAGCGCATTGCCTGTCCCACCTGAACCTGACTGGCCCTGGGTCGCAAGCCCCGTCTGCCTGGATGGCTCCTGCCCGCACGCTGGGTGGAGGGGGAGAGATGTGCCAGGCAGGGCTGGGGGTTCCCTGCACCATTTCCCACCCCTGACGACGTGACTTGCAGTGGAGTCCACCCGTGGACTTGCTGGGTAGCTTCTTCCAGAGGCTCCTGTGAGCCGGCAATGCTGCCCAGATGCAGCCAGCTCTGGGGAGCGGTCCAGGGGGCAGTGGGTGGCTTGAGGGGTGGGCAGGAGGTCCAGGGGCTATTGCAATGCGGGAAAGAGCATCCTTGATGGTGCATTGTGAGACAAGGGTGCAAGATTAAAGAGTCCATACCTGGTGGTGTGTGTGCACGGTGTCCTGCCTGTGCCTCAGGCGCTGAGGGGAGCGCGGGGAGGGGGATCGGTCTCCTTATGGCCATCTTCAGATAAGACGTGTGGACTGTGGCCAAACAAGGGTGCAGTGCTCTGGCTTGGCATCGTTCCCGCTCTCGGGAGCGGCTGGCTTGTTTTGGAGGAAGTTTGTAGAACTGTGGCAATTGTCTGCCCGGATAGATACCACCAGGTGAAAATATTAGCAGCAGAAAAGAGGCTTCCCACATGTAACAACTCACTGGACCAGGAACTGTCACCTGCAGATGGTCAAGGGCAGCGTGAACATGAAGGATCTCATTTCCCAGAAAGACCCTTTATTCCCTTCCTTCCTGCCAGGGGTCCCTACGTGCAGCATAGCCTGTCAGGTCCCAGCTGGCTCGGTGGTCCCATCACGTGCCCACCACTGTGGCTGTGGTTTAGCTGCCCACAGCCTTGGACTCAGCAAAGCTTGGCTCTGCTGGTTAAACACTGTCCCAGCCGGACAGTGAGTCCCAGCCAGTGACCTCGCTGGCTTTTGCTTGCTGGCAGCAGGGAGGCAAAAGCTTGAGGAGAGGAAGAAAAGGCAGCATAGGGGTTCTGAGACCACCTTGCTTCCACTGGTCCTCCAAGCACGGGGTCTGCCCTGCCTGCTGCTTTGCATCCTCACAGCTGGAGCATCTGTAACGCCGTAAGCCCTGTTCACGCCAGGTGGATGGTGGTTGGTTTTAGTGGTATGACAATTCTTGCCATGACTGTGGTTGCTGGTCGTGGTGGAAATGCTCAGGGTGGTGGTTGTCCCCACAGAGGACTTTGCACCTTGGATTTGGTGTCTCCAGCTGCTCTGGTGTAGGTGCAACCCCACACACAAACCAGTGGGTGAGCAGAGCCTTTCGCTCCTCCGCCGATTGACCCCTCAGCTCTTTCCCAAGGTGCCTACATCCTGGGGTGGCAGGACGGACTCGGGGCCGTGCTCCCCCCTCACGTCTGTGAGGGACCAGCCCCTGCCGGACATCGACATATGTGGGGCTGCTCCCGAAGGGAAGGGAGGTGAGCACAGGGCTGTATCCAGCCATACTTGACCAGGGCAGGCATGGGGACAGCAGACATGGTCGTCCAAGAGCGTGTGGGAAAGGGGTCAGCCCCATCCACGGCTTCCCGCAGCCCTGCCTCTGCCTTCCCGCGGCCCCAGAGGGAAGGGGTCTGCAAGACCCTGGAGCAGGGGGTGCACTCTGGACCCTGTGTCTGTCACGGAGCTGCCCCAACTTCCCTAAATTCCCACCAGGGCAGGAAGAGGCAGCTTGGCCCATGCCCTGCCTGGTGTCTGGCTCCCAGCCACGGTGCGCGGAGCAACGGGAGCTGGTGGAGCTGGCACGGCAGCCCAATGCAGTTATGTTCCCATGCCCATAACTGATTTGACAAAACTGGTGGAAACTGGGCAAAAAGACAGCCTGAGACCTATGATCAGCCCAAATAGCTACTGTTTGGCTAAATCTGAAACACCTGGGAACAAAACCTTCTGAGAAATCGCCATCAACTCACAGACTGTTCTCATGATGTGCTGCCTGCTTGCATTTGGGAAACTCTTTCCCACCTCCTCCTGCCATCATTTCCCGGTAAAGCAGTGTGTAGGTGGGTCCTGCCCCCTGGTTTTGAACCTCTGTAGCCTATGAGAACCTTCCCTCAAATTGCAAAAATTCGCCAGAGCCTTGAACCCAGGAGGCTGTGGGCAGAAGGCAAACATTGCCTTGGCTATATCTGCAGGTCCACGCTGCATCCCTCTGCCAACCCTTGTTTGCTCACTGGATGGAAAGCAAAGATCTCATTCCAGAGCCTGCAGCAGGACAGACACAGGTCTACAGCAATCCAACACCCAGAGGAGGAGGCTGTGGCCATCCCCGGCGTCTGCTTGCAGCTGGAGACATGAGGTCCCCAGTTGTCCTGCCCATCCTGCTCCTCATCTTGCACCACACAGCTGGGGCATCTGCAGCACCGTAAGCCCTCTCCATGTCTGTCTGTCGTGTCTGGTGGGAGGGCATTTAGTCTTGGCTCCTTGGCTGGACATCATCCTTCCCGTGCGTGTGATTGTTGGCCAGGGTGGAAATGTCTGGAGTGGGAGGTTGTGCCTGCCGGTGAGCATCAGGCTGCTGGGGCTGGTGGCTCTGGGAAGGTTTATTGCAGGTGCTGCTTCACGTGCAGCCCACGTGTGAGCAAAGCCTTTGCCTTGCTGAGCTGGGAAGTCACGGGGAGCCCAGCAGCAGAGTGGGGAGGCTGGGGGAGGTGGTCCTGCACCGCAGCACAGGTTTCTGTGCATCCAGGAGCTCTTCAAGCCCTCCGTGGGGGCTGTCTCGGGGTGTACCTCATCCCCATGCCTCTCGTGTCAGCACTTCTCCTTGCCAGGCATTACGTGGTCACGTCCCCAGCCGTGCTCTACCACCCCCACACAGCGACGCTGTGGGTCCATCTCAGTGGCCTCCGCAAGCCCGTCCAGGTGAACATCCAGCTGCTGAGAGCAGACAGGACCCATAATATTACCCTGCTGGAGAGGAAGGTCCAGGAGCCTCATCTGTACCTGAACATCACCTTCCCCGTGAGTGTCACCCCAGGCACGGCCGTAAGCGTGGAGGGGGATGCCCAGGACACCCCCACGGTTTCCAGGCAGAGCAGTTTCCACCAACTCCCCTGCGTTGGGGAGCTGTGGTCCTGCATGGTGCTGGGAGCAGGCATGACTTCCCCATCTTTTGGTAGGGTCTCATCCTCCACGCAGGCAAAATGACTCGAGGCTCAGCCCAGTTATTCAGTGGCTGAAGGAATCCCCCAGCAGCAGACCTGCAGACTAGGGCAGGGTTTTGGGGGGACATTTCTTCCCAGCCCCTGGCCTGGGGGAGGTGTCCCTGTGGGCAAGGAGTGCTCTGGGTCACTCGGAGCGAGCAGAGCATCCTGGCCATGGCGTATCCCTTGTCCTCACCCGGTGCCTGGTGTTTCCCCTGGCAGGCTCCAGCCCCCACCAAAGGGAAGGAGGAAATCGTAGACCTGCACGTCTCAATCCAGGGAGATTCCCTGCATGTCTCCAGCAAGAAGGAGGTGATGCTGAGAGCCCTGAGGCCTGGGATCTTCATGCAGACAGACAAGGCTGTCTACAAGCCTGGACAGCAAGGTGAGAGGGGCAGGACTGGACCATCCCGCTTGGGCTGAAGGACCTGGAGGGAGAGAGGTGCAGGAGCTCAGCCTTGCTCCTACGCTGCATGGAATGCAGCCTGGGATGCACTGGGACCCCCAGCACTGGCCCAGGGCAATGCCAGGACACGCTGGAGGCTGTGCTGCTCGAGGGGCCGTGCCCCACTGCGGGACTCAGGCTGAATTTCCATCCACCTTCCCCGCGAGGAACCTCTCTTCCTGAGGATGCACCCACCACTCACCTCTGCGTCTCCGTTTGCTCTTTCCAGTGAAGTTTCGAATTGTCTCGTTGGATAAAGACTTCGCTCCCAGCAACGAGAAGGTGAGAGCAGGACCGGGGAAGGGGGGGAGGCGATGGGGCTCTTCTGTGCTGCCCTCCCACAGTCTCAGCAAGCCACGAGAGGTGGGGGGGAGTCAGGAAGCACCTTTCCCCTTGGGAATCCTGCCTGGGTGGCTGCGTTCCCGGGGGCAGGGATGCCCTATGTTGTTCACACAGGCTAAGGAAAGAGAAAGTAGAATTGCTTGTGTGACCTGGGAACATCCCCAGGTCAAGTTTCAGTTAGGGACATAGCAATAGCGAGCGGGAAGCAGGGAAAGCGCTGTTGATATCTATCAGACACCGGGATTAGAGGTGAGTTCAGCCTCTGGCACCCCCGAGCAATCAGCTGGGTCTCTGGAAGTGCAGGAGGTTCCCAGATGAAAGGGTTGCTGGCTTCTTGTGAAGGCACTAGGAGATGCCACCTCTCCGTGCCATACTGGAAGTGCCCTCAGCTAATCCCAGCTAGAGCTGCCCTCAGGCTCAAAATCAATCCCAAAGCGAACTGAAAGCTTGGAAGATCCCACAAACAACCCTCACTCTACTCCATCCATGGCTCCGTAGATGTCCCCATCCTGGTGAGACCCTCAAGGAAGGCTTTGAATTTCTCCTCTAACCATCTTCTCTTTGCCTTGCAGCTGCCCTTTGTGTTCCTGAAGGTCAGTCTGAGGGAGAGAGGGAGGCTCCTGGGTGGTGTGGGCTTGGGAAGGCAGCGCCGCTGGGAGAGGAGAAACAACGCAGCTATGGGCTGTTTTATTGCGGGGCGCTGGGCTCCCTGGGGTGCTGACGTCATGTGTTCCCGTGTGCAGGATCCCAATGGGAACCGCATCGCGCAGTGGCAGGAGGTGAGCCCGCAGCAGGGTATCGTGGACCTGTCCCTCCCGCTGGCTGCGGAGCCGGCCCTGGGCACGTACATCATCGAGGTGGAGGGGAAGAGCCACTCCTTCAGCGTGGAGGAATATGGTACGCGGAGACCGGGAGGTGCACGGAGGGTGGGAGCCCCACTTTGGCATGATGTCCTTGTGGGTAGCATGTCTTGGCCCTCCTGGCCACCCAGGCACCGTCGTCCTTGTCCTCAGAGTGATGACCCTCTCTCCCTTTCCTTCTCCATCAGTGCTGCCCAAGTTTGAGATGACCATTGATCTCCCTGCTGTGGTGCTGGAGAAGGACGAGAAGTTCCAGATGAAGATTTGTGGACGGTGAGCCTGAAACAGGCTATGCTGGGAAGAGGGGAGATGGGACATGGTGTGGTCCATCAGGCACACCCTCACCGCCCTCCACCCAACAGGTACACCTACGGGAAGCCTGTCCAAGGGAAGGTCCAAGCCAGCTTGTGCCAGCCCCTCAGGTACATCAGGATCCTGTACGGTCTTAACGGTGCCCTCAAGAAAGAGATGAACTGCATCGCGGTTAGCGGGCAGGTGAGCACAGCCCGGGAGCGCAGGTGCTGCTGGGACAGCCCTTTGCCGGGACGGCTGCTAAGGGGGTCGACTCTTCCCTCCAGACTGAGAAGAATGGCTGCTTTTCAACAGAGGTTTTGATAACTGCCTTCAACCTGACCAGCTCTATGTACGAGAAGCAATTCCAAGTCCAGGCATCACTGGTGGAGGATGGGACAGGTAGTGATGGTGATGTTCTCCAGCTTGGGGACGGGCATTGCTGCTGGTGCGTGGCTTCATGTTCATCCCCAAGTGCACCCAAATGCACATGGCACGGGGGTGTTGCCCTTCTCCAGGGAAGCCCGAAAGCAACGCTGTGATTTAGGGGTGCAGGGACTGGGTCCAGGCAGGGAGGTGAGCCAGGTCAGCCAGGCGATACTTCCAATTCCAACCAGAGAAACAGTCAGGAGGGAAAAATGCCTTTCCAAGATCCAACCACTCTCCAAACACTACAGTCCCTGCAATGCAAAGCAGTGGTTTCACCCAGTCTGGTGGTGTGGCTTCATCCTTCGAGCTAATCCTTCACCCACCACCTCGGTCACACCAGAAACGTATGCCAGTGGCTTGGCTTCGAAAAAAAAAACAAAAAGAGACCAGGAGTTTTGCCCAGGTCCACCGGCACTGAGGTGGCCCTGCATTGTGGTGCTTTGGTGAAGAGCCTTTTCTGAAGTCTCTGCAGACAGCTGCGCCCTGGTTTTAGGGCTAAAATGTGCCGTTGAGGTTTTGCTCCTCTGGTAGGTGGTGTAAACTGGGCTTGAAGCTGCAGAGGGAAAGCCTAAAATGTCCAGGGACCTTTTCTGCACCGTGACAGGGGAGCTGGCAGCAGATAGCCTGGGCCCTATGTCCCTGCAACACCCTCAGCTCCCCACGCCCTCTCCACAGGGCTGGAGCTGAAAAACACCAAGAGCTGCAAGATTTTACCTGAAATCTTCACTGTCACCTTTGAAAACACCGATGATTTCTACAAGCCTGGCATCCCCTACACTGGGACGGTAAAAGGGGGAGTCCCCACACCCCACAGGGTTCCCCTGCACCCAGCTGCACCCAGTTTCACTCCCACTGACCCCCCAGCCCCATTCTCCCACCCCTGCCCTCTGCCCCACGCCTGCAGCCCAACCCCAGGCATCTCCCCTTCCTTCCCAACGCAGATGCTGCTGAAGGGAGCCGACGGCGCCGTGCTGCCGCAGAAGCAGCTCTTGCTGGTTGTTAGCCAGCAAGGAAAGGATACGAGACAGACCTTCCTGACAGACGGACGGGGGAGAGCCTCCTTTGAGCTGGAGACCTCTAGTTGGAATGGCATGGTCTCCCTGCGTGTAAGTGACCCATCTGCCACCCCTCGGGGGTCCCTGTGATGCTTCCTCCAGTTGTACGGGGCTGGGCACAGCTCCAAGCCAAGAACCTGCATCGATGGTCCCCGGTGATGGGACCAGCACCTTGTGGATACTGGATGGCTTCACCACCCTGATTTCTACCTCCGTTGCTCAGGGTCAAGTAAAAGAGACAGCTCACACCCAGAACCGTGGCTCGACACTCATCTTCCAAAATGCCTACGCACACCTCAGCCCCTTCTTCTCAGCGAGCAAGAGCTTCCTGCGGATCCGCCGGCTGGAGAGCGAGCTGCCCTGCAGCCAGCCCCAGCGCCTCTGGGTGGATTACATCTTCAGCAAGGAGGCCTTAGGGACTGAGCTGGAGAGCCTGGATGTGGTCTTCCTGGTGAGCCTCGGCCCGGGGAAGGAGAGCAGCAGGCATTAGGGTGGTTGTATGTGAAGGTCCACATCTACATGGTCGCGTCCCTGAGGACATTGAGCAACCTGTCCTAGCTAGCCTGAGGGACCTACACGTGTCGAGCAGAGGTGTCTGCTGGCAATGTTGTACCTGCATGCTAGTGGGAGATTTTGGGGGTGGCTGGAGACTGGGCAAGGTCAAAAACCATCCTGACATTCTTGCCCTTGGGTCCATCCTCTATCAGGGTGTTTCCACACTCAGCATCGGTTTCGCTGTTCCCATTTCCTCCTCTGTAGGTTCTGGCCAAGGGCATCATTGCCACTGTCCTCAGGAAAGAGCTGCCTGCAGAGGCTGGTAGGTCCCAAGGCATGGATGGGCTGTACTTGGCTCTGCTCTCCATGCCTGGTCCTCATCTGCCCTCCTCTCCCACGGCCCAGGGCTGAGAGGTTCCTTCTCCCTGGAGCTGCCCATTGGCCCTGAGTTGGCACCCATGGCCAAGGTGCTGGCCTATGCGGTGCTGCCTGACGGTGAGATGGTGGCTGACAGCACGGAGCTCAAGGTGGCCAAGTGTTTCACCAACAAGGTGAGTGGAAGCTGCTGGAGATAGGGGAATCGCTCCATGGCTTGTCCATAGCTGCATACCCTGAGGTCCATCCTGTTCCAGACCTATCACAGCGTCACAGTCTCTTTAACCCATGCCCTGATCCCCAAACCCTCGAGCCTGTTTTTATCCTTGTCCACAAGAGACCTCCATGTCCACGGCTTGGTCCTGCTCCTCTATGGGAGGTGGCTCCCTCTCCTGCCCTTGCCTCCTGACGCCCCTGTCCCTCCCCAGGTGAAGATGGCTTTTTCGGAGGACAGGGCTCTGCCTGGCTCAGCGCTGCGGCTGGAGCTGGAGGCTGCCCCAGGGTCCCTGTGCGCCATCCGTGCTGTGGACCGCAGCGTGCTGCTCTTGAAGCCTGAGGCTGAGCTCAACACGGAGGCGGTGAGTGGTGGCACTGGCCAAGGTCCCTTCTGCAGCCCCAGGGACCAGCTGGGGATGGCGGGGGAAGAGATGACACTGGCTTGGGCCTCCCCTATGGGGACTCCATGCCATGGTGGCTCCTGGGTAGTCCTGCTCCTGGGCAGGGAGTAGGAACTGGCTGGTTTTGTACCTAGCAGATGTCTATTCCCAGGTCTACAAAGTACTCCCCAAATTTGACTACCCTCGAAGAATTCAAGATCCACTGCCCTGTTCAGCATTTTCCTGGGACTTTCCCCCTGACTTTGACATTCCCATCGGCCCAATGGCACTGAGACGACAAGACTTCATTTCCCCTGTAAGGAGGCCTCACTTACCTTCCCCTTTTCAGGGGAATTCCAAGATGTACACCTACAAGTTATTTCAGGTAAAGACCCTGTCTGCCTGTGTCTCCTGGTTCCTCTTCATCCAGAAGCAAACTCTGGTCTGCTCAGGGTGCTGGGAAAGCACGGCAACGTCCCGTGAAAGACCCACTTGCGGCAAAGGTCCTCCCCTTTCCCACTGGCCCCAGACTCCGGTCCTTCTCCACTTGTCTTCTCCTGCAACCTTGTGACTCTTTACTGCTGGGATGGGGACAGTCCTCCTGCTGAGTTTTGGAGATGGACAACCTCTTTTCTTTTTCACAGAATGCAACACTGAAACTTTTCACCAACGCCAAGACCAGTGATGTTTGCAGCAAGAGTTTCGGCCTGCCTGGGCTTGCGGGTCCCCAGGGTGTCGGAGGTCAGCACAGCCCTTGGCTTGCTCACTCCACTGAGCCCCCCAGGAGAAGAGAGCAGAGAGCTGATGCCCAGTCCTGGCTCCTGTGACCTCAGGGGAACTTGAGGCCATCCTGAAAATACACTTGGCATCAAAGGGATTGAAGAGGATTGAAAAGGATTTTGTCCATCTTCGGGCCTCCTGCAGGCGAGGTCCAGCTGAGATGCAGAGACTTGTGGACCCTAATTTCTACTCTGCCTTTTCCAGGTAGCTTTCATCCCTCTGTCAGCTATTTGCTGAGGGAAGCTGATGTCCCGAGAGTGGGCAGTGGTACCCCAGCAGTTGCTGTCCAGGAAAAGCCACCAGCACCCCGGACATATTTCCCAGAGACGTGGCTGTGGGACCTGGTCCCCGTGGGGTGAGTGAGGATGGTCCCCATGGGGCTGGTCCTCTCCCCACCTCCCCTCCTGCACAGAGGGAGGCTGGGGACCTCAGGACAGCTCCTTCTCCCATAGGGAGAGAGCCAGCCCGGCTGGGGATGACACCAGCTGTGAGTGAACGTGGTGGGATGGTCTCATGATGTTCTTCATCCCACAGGGAGGGGGGCTCCACAGAGGTTGCAGTGACAGTGCCTGACACCATCACTGAGTGGGAAGCTGGAATGTTCTGCACGTCCCCGCAGGGCTTGGGGCTGGCCCCTGCCACCAACCTCACGGCCTTCAAGCCTTTCTTCGTGGAGCTGGCGCTGCCCTACGCCGTGGTCCGCCATGAAGCCTTCACCCTCGTAGCCACTGTCTTCAACTACCTGCGGCAGTGCCTGCGGGTGAGTGGGGCTGGGGAGGGGGCCCTGGGTCTGGGGTCTGGCGGGGGCTGATGGAGCTGTGGCCGTGGTCCATCAGGTTCAGGTGACACTGGTGGAGTCGGCAGAGCTGGAGGTGTCAGCAAGCGCGGATGAGGTGTATGGTGGTTGCATCTGCGCAGATGAAGCGAAGACCTTCCGATGGGGCGTGCGAGCCACCAGCCTAGGTACAGGGCAGCAGGGTTGTGGTGGGACTCCCCTGCCCTACTGCTTGGGGACCCCCTTGGAGGATGGAGTGGGCTGGGAGGATGGGAGCAAATGCAATGCCACCTCTCCTCTGCTCCCTTCTCACCCTCCCTGTTGCCTCCCGGCACTGTTCCTCAACCTGGTGACCTCCATCCCAATCCAGCCAGCCCCACACAAAACCCCAGAGCTGATGCAAGCCCGTAGGGCTGTGGTGTGGGCTGGGGGGCTCCATGGGGACTGAGTACTCTGCTTGTATCCACAGGGGAGGTGAACATCACTGTCAGCACCGAGGCCCTCAGCTCCAAAGAGCTCTGCGGCAATGAGATGCCTGTGGTGCCAGCCCAGGGGCGCATGGACACTGTGATAAAGCCCTTGCTGGTGCAGGTCAGACGGGTTATGGAGGAGGAAAGCAGGATGGGTCTGGGGAGAGGGTCCGAGGACCTTTGGGGTGCAGCAGGAGGACCGGGAGCGGGCAGCACCCAGCCCTGAGCCCAGGCTGCAGGCACGACCCAGGGGGACAGCGGGACATGGCTGGTGCCTTCTCCTGACTGACTCTGATGGTGCTTCCCCACAGCCTGGTGGCATCCTGGTGGAAAAGGCGCACAACTCCCTGCTCTGCCAGGAAGGTAGGACTGGCTGGGGGGGTCTGGCAGTGCCGCGGGAACGTAGGGCAGGGACACTTGGCCATTGGTCATGAAAGCCACCGGGCCAGAGGAGCCAAGGACCAGGGTCTGTAGAGGCTCCTGGCTGAGGTGCCCCAACTCAGCCTTGAGCCCAGGGAGGGTCAGAGCAGGAAGGGGGTGGGTGAGGGTGCCGCAGGGCCAGGCCAGGAGGAGCTGGGCATCCCCACTGTCATTCCCCTCTATCCCCACAGCCGCTGAAGAAATCTCCCTGGAGGTTCCTGCAAATATTTTGGAGGGCTCCCAGCGAGCCCACGTCACCGTGATGGGTAAGGGACAGGCAGGGGATGAGGGACCACCTGGGACAGGGAGGGTGCAGAGCTCCATCACCCAGGCTCAGCAGGAGGTGGGACCACCCAGAGCAGAGATGGGAGGGGCTTTGGGGAACACAGCTGATGATGGTGCTCCTCATATCCCCCTGGGACAGGTGACATCATGGGCAACGCTCTGCAGAACCTGGACCACCTCCTGGCCATGCCCTACGGCTGTGGGGAGCAGAACATGGTCCGCTTCGCCCCCAACATCTACATCCAGCAGTACCTGGAGAAGAGTGGGCAGCTGCACCCTGACATTCGTGCCAAGGCGCAGGGCTTCCTGCAGAGCGGTAAACATCCCCAGTTCCCTCCTCTCCCCGTCCCGCCCTGCCCTGCTGCCGAGGGACACCACCACCCCATATCCCCCCTCCCCATTTCCTACCTGTGCCCCAGGGTGGGTCTGGGCTCCAGCAGCCTCTGGGGTCCCCCAAGGGGGTGAAAACGACCATGTGAAGACTCATTCCAACCTCTTCCCCGCAGGGTACCAGCGAGAGCTGCTCTACAAACATGATGATGGCTCTTACAGCGCCTTTGGGAAGAGCGATCCTGAGGGCAACACCTGGTGAGGGACCCCGCAGGGCTTGGTCCTTCAGGGACCGGCCATCCCAGGGCTCCTCCTGCCCCCCAAGAATACCCGAGCCCCCGTCTCCCATCCCTCCGTTGTCTCTCTGCCTTGTAGGCTGACAGCGTTTGTCCTCAAGTCCTTCGGGCAAGCCAGAGCCTATGTGGCCATCGAGGAGCGGCACATCACGGACGCGCTGCGCTGGCTGCAGAAGCAGCAACGGGAGACGGGCTGCTTCCGCAGCGTGGGAAAGCTCTTCAACAACGCCCTGCAGGTGGGTCGGTGGGCTGTGGGGGGACACTGGGACATGTGGTCAGAGCTGGGTTGGCCCCAGTATGTCGCCGGTGTGTGCACTAGGCAGTGGGGAGTCCCTGTGCCGGTGGCATGGCATGGCTGGACCTGTCTCCTGCTGTCCCCTTCGCAGGGTGGTGTCTCAGATGAGCTCTCGCTGTCAGCTTATGTCACGGCTGCGATGCTGGAGCTGGGGCTGTCCCCAATGGTGAGGATGACCCCATCTTCCCCAGAGGGGCTGGTGGGGCGGGGACGGGTGCTGGGGCAGGGAGTCTGGTTGTTCCACTTCCTAGGCACAACTAATCTCATGGGACAGAACAGGGGTCTCTGAGCAAGCCCCACGCCCGTGGGCTGGCTGCTGACTCCGCTCTCGTGCCAGGACCCAACGGTGAGCCTAGCCCTGCAGTGCCTGGAAGCTTCGGTCACCGACGACCCCTACACACAGGCCCTGCTCGCCTACGTCTTTGGGCTGGCGGGGCGCAGGGAGCAGCAGCAGACCCAGCTGCAGACCCTGGCCCAGCACAGCATCACCGCAGGTACCACCTGGCGCGGGCAGTGGCACCTCTGCCTGGGTCACCTCACCCCACCCTGAGGCTACCGGGACCCTCGGAGCAGGGGGCTGAGCTCCCACTCCCGGCTCTCCCAGAGGGGCAGCTCCACTGGCAGAGGAAGGGGAAGGCTCTGCCCTCGTCGCAGCCCTCCTGGGCTGCTGCCGCTCCGGCAGAGGTGGAGATGACTGCCTACGTCCTGCTGGCCTACCTCTCCCAGCCCCAAGTGTCCTCTGCCGACCTGGCGACTGCCTCCCAAATTGTTCGCTGGCTCAGCAAGCAGCAAAACCCTTACGGGGGCTTCGCCTCCACGCAGGTACCGGCATGTGGGTCCGCGGGGCTGCTCTGAGCATCCCTTCCCTGTACCTGTAATTACGGGTGAGTGACCCAGCTCGGTGCTTTCTCCGTGCCCAGGACACTGTGGTGGCCCTGCAAGCCCTGGCCAAGTACGCCGCCCTGACGTACGGCAGCAACGGGGACTTCACGGTGAATGTGACGTCCCCGACGGGCACCAGGCAGGACTTTGTGCTGCACAACAGCAACCGGTTGGTGCTGCAGCGGGCGGCTCTGCCCGAGCTGCCGGGGACATACAGGGTGCAAGCCCGCGGGCAGGGCTGTGCCCTGGTGCAGGTGGGTCCTGCCCGGGTTCCCCGTTGCCGCGCGGTACCCACTTGGTGGCCCTGACCCTCCTGCATCACCCCAGGTGACCCTGCGCTATAACGTGCCACCCCCTCCGAGCACGGGGACGTTCGACCTCCACGTGGAGACAGAGCCCAGGGAGTGCAGGGGGGATGCCAGCACCCGCTTCCGCCTCCTCCTCCGGGCACGGTAGGGGCCGAAGCTGCCCCCAAGTTTGGGGACGACAGGAGCAGCTGAGGGAGGACGGCAGAGCCCAACCCCACCCCGGGGTTCTGCCCTTGTAGGTACACGGGGGAGCGGCCCACCACCAACATGGTTGTCATTGAGGCCAAGCTGCCATCTGGCTACATCCCGGACAAGAGCTCTGTTGTGGAGGTGAGAAGCCCCCCCCGCTCCACTCTGCCACTGAGTCCCTGCCCCTCGGGGGCCGTGGGACACAGAGGGGCACCCACTTGGGGTGCTGGCCCCGGCTGGGGCACCCACTGAGCAGCCACCGCCTGTCCTGCCTCACGTCCCTGCAGCTGAAGAGGCAGAAGCTGGTGAAGAAGGTGGAGGTGCAGCCCGACCAGGTGACAATTTACCTGGACCAGGTGAGATGGGGCACGGAGACGCGAACAGGACCCCGTGCGCTGGGGTGTGGGGATGCTTCTCCATCGTGGACGGCCGCACCTCACCCCTGGGCTGTCTCCACAGCTGACAAAGGAGGAGGAGACCTTCGCCTTCACCGCTACGCAGGACTTCCTAGTGAAGAACCTCCAGCCGGCCACCGTGACGCTGTACGACTACTACGAGACGGGTGAGCCTTGCCAGGGACGCGGTCCCGGGGTGCCTGGCTGAGCTGTCAGTTCACACTGACGAGCTTTGGCTCGTTAACGGAAGCAGCTCACCCTGAGCCCGTTGCTCACCATTCTTCCCATGCAGGCGACCGCACGGATGCTGCCTACAGCGCCCCTTGCAGCTCAGGTAGGGACAGAGAGGTCACCCCACCATGGGGACCCTGATGGGGACCCATCCACCCCGAAGGGCCAACCTGGGCTAGGCTGAGCCCCTGGACCCAGGGGAAAGAGGGCGGCGAATGGGGATGGAGGAGCCCCACCTTGATCGATGGGGACTTGCTGGCCAGTTTGGCGGGGGCAGAGGTCAGAGAGGACCCAGCTGTCCTCCCTGTGGAGCTTCCCATCCATGGGTTTGGGGTCACACAGAGGATGGGACACTGAGCTCAGATGGACAGGGTCTGTCTCGGGTGGCGGAGGGTGCAGAGGGGCTCTCCACTCACAGCACGCCCCTCTTTGATTTTGAAGAGGCTGACGGTCAGGAGCAGGAAAACTTCTAGCAGAGCCTGAAGCCTGGCAGCTACTGCCCTCCACTCACCCCAACTCCCTCAGCCACCAAGGACCAGGACAGCCAACGGCCTCTGCACCCCCTGACCCTCCATGGGGGCAGAACGCGGTCCAGCGACGCTCAAAGCACCGTCAGCACGGCACAGCTCGCGCCGGGCTCAGCCGCTTCTCCCCGCAGTACATCTCCCACCCCCTCTCCCACCCACCAGGACCCAACGGAGCCACGACCGAGGGGCTGACGCAGATCCACAGCCAGAGACCTCTCCCTGCTCCGCAAACCCCTGTCACAGACATTTGACTTTGGTGGCTTTAGAGGGACATCCCCGTGCCTCTCCCTCCTGCCACCCTGAGGGAGCTCCAGGGCCCCAGCTCTGGGCTCTCCCTTCCCCACGGTACTGGAACAGGACCAAGACCTCCTCCCTCCTGTCAGACCTCCCGTCCCTTCCCCAGCAGGTCCCCCCTGCCACCCACCCCATCGCGCTTTCCCTGGGAGCCAAGGTGCTCCCTCAGCCCCCTCCCTGCCACTACCACTGTGCCACTGTCACCAAGAGGGACCTAGGGACACCTCTGCAATCCCAACAAAACAGACCCAGGGATTTGACGATGGAAAGAAGCTGCAGTCCCTCCCCAGCCCCTGCCCTGGGTCTAAATAAACACATTTGCTCAAGTTGGTATTTTCTCTGTCTTTCTTTTCTTAAACTTGCAGGATCCTGCACCTGGGGGAGGAAGGGATGGAGGGGCTGCCGTGGTCGGGGCAGGGAGGGTGGGCATCAAGAAAGTCAGCTGCTGTTCATCTTCCTTGCCAGAGACAAAAGGAGGCAAGCGGGCTCCCCAAAGCATTAGCAGAGCTGCGCAGACCCCCTTCACCCTACATCCCCCTCAGCCACAACCTCCTGGGGACAGCCAGGGCTGGGGTGGCTTCTCGTGCCCTCTCTGCAGTCTTTCACGAGAGCTGGCAACAGTGACAGACCTGGAGCCGTGGCCATGCAGCGAGCACGGGAAGCGGGTCGATGTTTCAGTGCTGAGGCCAAATCAACCCTCCCTGCCCCACCGGAGGGCAGGAGGCAATGTCACATCAAGGCACTAACAGCAACACGTGGCTAAGTCACAGCCCTGTCCCCGTGAAAGGGAGCGGCAGGGTGAGCTGGCTGCTCCTGAGGACACAGGGGGAGGACAGGAGCCCATCGTGCCCCAAGCAGAGTCCCTAGTTGAGGATGGAGCTGGTCTCACATCACTTATGGTGTTTTTTCTTCTGTTCTTTGCGCTTCTGAGCTCTCACATCCTTCTTCAGGCGGCTGTCGACGACCTTGAACTGGCCCTTCACACCAGGAGGACGGCGCACTCGGCGTCCTACACCTTTCTTAGCCACCAAGTACGTGACCTGCCGCTTCTCCTTGGCCAGCCCAGCCTTCTTGTAGATGCTGTGGGAGAACGGGAAACGGTGAGACCCCAAACTGCTCCAGCAGTTTGGCTCCAGATCAATATTGGGTCCTATCACTCCGCTGGGCTTCTGCGCCCCAAGACAGAGCTCCCTCGCTTGCTCTCCCACCCCTCAGCCCACACCTGGATCTAGCCCAGCCCTTCCCAGCCCTGCCGAGTTACGCGCAGGAGCTGTCGCTGCAACCGAGCACAGCGAGACACGAAGGATCTGGATCCCAGCTTCACCACTCACCGCCGCAGCTGAGCCACCTTCTCCCTCTCCGAGATATCCACCGTGCTCACCACGGCTTCTGCCTTCTTCTTCATCTGCTCCATCTTCTTCAGCATCTGTGGGGACAGCGAGGGTGAAGGGAAGGGGGTTTGGAGGAGGGACGCTGCACCTGGGAGGGGGAACAGAGCACCTGTCCAGGACCACAGCCCCACTCACCCGTCGCTTCTTGCGGGCCTTGGCCTCCGCCACCTTCTTGATGGGGCGGGCGTTGATTTCACGCCAGCGCTGCCGATACGCCTCAACGGTCTGCCGGTCCACGGGTATCTGCTTGCGCCGGTGCTGCTTCTCCTCCTCTGTGAACCACTCTGGTAGCTCTCCCTCATCCTCGTTGAAGGAATACCTGGGGGGAAACCCAGGCGAGGTGTGAGTGGGACATGGGGTCCCCACGCTGAGACACTTGCCACCTCCACGGTCTGTCCCCTGTTGGGAGACCAAACACTGCTCCTCCTCCAGCAACCACAACTACAAGTACCTGTTGAAGGAGTCATCAATCAGGTCCCGCTTGGCCTTTCGGGAGGTGGCGATGACGGAGCCGAGCGCCAGGCCCTCTGCGTCCAGGACACGGGCTCTTTTCACTGCAGATATAGACAGGTTAAGGTTTGGCCTATCCACAAGCAGCCTTGCCAGCCCATATCAGCGTGGTCTGACCCTGCCTCCTGTCCCTGGAGATGGACTCACACGGTTCCACAGGGATCCTGCCAGCATCCCCGCTCACCTGGGTTCTCAATGGGCACCACCTCGAATCCACAGGGCTCGACACGGCCCCGCTTCCTTCCCACCGGTGTCAGTGGCCTGTGGAGAGGAGCGTGGTGAAGGCTGAGGTCCTCACCTCCCTGCTCTCCAGGGCTGTGGTTTTGGGAAGAGAACATCCAGATTACCCTCCTCTCAGCCCTCACCTCTCCTCATCGCTGCTGCTATCATCGTCGCTGCTCTGCTCATCCTGCGCTTTACCAGCGCCGGGTTCTGCGTCTGCGGCAGGTGGGGGCTCAGCTGCAGCTTCCTCCTGGGGCATCTTCTTCTTCTGCCCTTTCCTTGTGGCTTTGTCTGGGGAACAGGAATCACCGTGTGAGAAGGAGTTGAGGCAGAGCCCACTGCAGATCATTCCTCCAGAGACCCAGCTCATTAACACTACACTAATGCCAGCCCAGTAACTGTGTAACCATCCAGGTTGGAAGCAACCTCTCGAGATCTTCAGTCCTGCATGCAGCAGCACCCACACTGGGCTTTGATCCAGTGCCCCAGGCCAGGCCGTGGGGCTGTCCCTCTGTCCCCCCTCCAGTGATGCAGCCCCCCGCCAACCTCTCTGAGACTCGCGCTGTCTCTCAGCCAACATCTGTGACTGCCCCAGCTCCAGGTCCTCATCCGCATCGTCCTCAATGCCGGCAAAGGCGTCCTGGGGACGAGGAGCAGCAGGTCAGGGGACACTGGGCAGAGCTGGGGAGTTGCTGGGGCGCAGGCTGCCCTGTCATTTCCGGCCCAGTGGAACTCACCTTCCCAAACCACAGGCTGGTCTGCCGTTCCTGCAGCACTGACTTCTCCTCCAAGGGCACCAGCAGGGGATTCTCCTCTTCCTCTCCTTCCTCCTCCTCTTTCTTCTGCTTAAACTTCACCCTGTGACAAACAGCAGCAGGACCAGTGCCCCAAGCCAGGACGGAGCGTGCTCCCTGCCAGACTCTGGATCTCCTCTGCCCCAGGGAGGCGTCTCCCGGCTCTCACCTCTTTGCACCCTGCTCTCGCCTTTCCCGCTCCAGCCGGCGCTGACGGGCCTCTATCTCAACCAGCTCCTCTGGGTCCAGATCGCTGGCCAGGGACACATCATCCTCTTCTTCATGATCCGAGACATAAATGTCATCGTCCCCAGGTCCTATCTCCAGGAGAGCATCTGCTGATGTCATGTCCCCCCGGGTCATCTCGTTCAGCAGCTGCAACGCAAGTAAGATGAGTCACAAGCTACCGTCTGCCAGCCACGAGCCCGCCACTGTCCTGGCCCCTGTGGCTCTGGGGGCCTGGGCTCCCCCTGCCCCACACACCGGCGTCCTCTGGATAGTCCGGAGGGAGAACATGCTGGTGTCACCATCATCGGCAATGGAGACACCAGGGAGGTCCATCTTCAGCTCCACACGCTCACGCTGCTTCCGCTGCTCCTTCAGGATCTTCTTCTTCTTTCTAGGGGGGACAAAGGAATGAGGCCACGCTGCCCCCCTCCCCACACACGCAGACATCCCAGTGGCTCATCCACTGCCACATCTCCCTCAGCAGCACTGCCACCCCCTGGGAGGGGTCCCCAATCCTGGGACAGAGGGGGCCCAGGCCAGCTCGAACAGCCCCTTCACCTGCCTGGAGGAGCTGACAACCTCGAGAACCCCAGACCCACAAACCCCATCTGCTGTCCACAGAGGGACGGGCTCTGGCACTGCCACCCTCTGTTCCCAGGGCTGGAGCCCATGCTGTGCTCTGCTGGCCCGTGCTCCCCCTCTCTCCTCACGTGAGATCTTTTTACCTCTTTAACTCCGCCAGCTCCTTGGCCTTCATCTCCGCCAACGCCAGCTCTACCTCCTCCTCTTCCTCTTTCACCACCTCATCAGCTGTGGCTCTTGGCGACATCTTCTTCTCCTCCTTCTCCTCCTCTTTGCCTTCCTCTTCTTCACCGGAGCTCAGGCTGCCAAAAGGAAGGAGCTCAGACCGTCCATCCTGCTGGCAGGCTCCTCCCACTGCACCGGTGCTTTGGGGCAGCCCTGTTGTGCCTACTTGATATCCAGCTCCTTCGCCTGCTCCTTCAGCTTTTTGGCCAAAAAGCGCCGTAACTTTGTCCTCCAGTTCAGCAGGGCTCTGTGCAGAAAGGCAAACCGTCAGAGACACCCACCGGGCCTGGCACAACGCCCCGGCCCAGTCCCTCCCAGCACCTGAGCTCTTTGCGGCCCAGCACGCGGATGTCCTTGCAGCACTGACGCAGCTCCTCTGTGGTGGAACTGTGATTCTCCAGCTCACCGTCGCCCAGGGTGATCTGGATAGAGCAGAGGGAAATTAATGAAGCACGTATGCGAAGTCTCTTTCTCTGATAAAAATGATCAATTTATAAAATACAAGAATGACTGGCTAAACTCCAGGCAGGCTCCTGCCCTGCCTCCCCTCCACAGGACAGGACCAGGGCCGTTGCTGGGGCACCTGGCTCCCTCTTTTCATTCCTCTGTGCTCCTGGGGACATGTCTGGGCCCACCAAGGTCCCCCTCATTTCATGCACTCACCTCGTTGGCCTTGGAGAGGAAGTCCACAGGGTTGGGAGCCTTAAGGAAGTCCATCAGGGTGAAGCGGTGGTAGAGGGTCGTGTCGCCATCTGCGTAGCCTTCTGCCTGCAGGAGGAAGGAGCTGCGTGAGTCGCAGCAGGGCACTAAAGCAGCTTCAACCCTTCCTAAAGGATGAACGATGTCACGTAACTCACGTCGTGCTGCAGTGTCCACCTAAACGTGCCCACACAGCTTCAGGGCGAGGGCAAGTTACCAGCCCCTGCCAGCTCCACGGCGTCTCACAGCCTCACCCCAGACTCAAGAGAGGTGACGGTGACAGAGGTTTGTGTCAGCTCCGTGCCCACCTGAGGGCACTTGACATGGCCTTTACTGTCCTGTGCCCTAAAGACCCCTCACAGACACAAAACCCCGTGGCCAACCGTTGTAAGCGTTACCGACCCACCCCCACTCTCACAACTTGTGCCACCATTTCCTCAGCACCACACTACCTCCTAAGGCTGCAAACCTCCCCAAAATCGGCTCCTCCACCACCTTGCATCCCCAGATCTTTCATTTTCCTGAGTAACTCTGCTTATCACAACCTCTTTGGCCCCAATCCTCAGCCCCCTTCGCGTGTGTTTGGCCTCGCTGCCCAGCAAAGCAAGCTCATACCTTTGGTTTCTTTTTGCTGACCAGCTCGCTAACGGACTTGGTCTGAACCTCCACCTCCTTGAAGGCATATTTTGGGTCAAAGAACTTGCTGTCAATTTTGTCCGGAGCCTGATAACCTGGGATGGAGGAATCAGAGCTATCCGCACGATTTTCCCAGCCGCATTCCAGTAGCTGCGGGTCCCCCCCAGCCACTCACCCTGGCACACCACAAAAATCTCAGCGGACTCATTGCGGGAGGCTTGGGGCTTGGTAGCCTGGACCTTCAGGAAGAACTGCTGGAAGATCCAGAGGAGCGGCTGGTAGTCCCGGGAACGGAAAACCTTGGTGATGAACCAGCCGCCCTTGCAGAGGAATTCACAGGCCAGTTTCAGGGCCATAAGGGTCAGGTTGGCTGGAGCGGGGGAGAAGAGCAGTCAGCGGTCGTCACCGTCCCCACCGCCCAGCTCCCTGTCCCGCAGTGCACACCGCTGCCACCCTGCCCTGCCGCAGGCTGAGATGTGCTGGCCCTTGTGCTCCCCCAGGCCATGCCAGCCCCGGCCGGGACCCACCTTGGGAGTAGGCATCATGCACCCAGCTGGCTCCAACGTTGGGCGCTCCATCGTTCAGCACTACGTCCACCTTCCACGTCTGCAGCTCCTTGCGCAGGGCCTGAGGGACGGGGACACGCGTTTGCCCCACTAAGCCCTCTGCAAGAACCAACGGGCAGCACCCCCGTCCCCGTCAGCTCAGCCTGGCCTCTGGACGTGGTCCTACCAGCCCGGCCGTGATGCTCGGGTCAGGGGAGACAGGTTTGTACCTGGCGGCACTTCTCAGTGGTGATGTCCTCCTGCAGCGTCACCACGTTGGGAATGGGCTTGATGGGGACCAAGTCCACCCCTGGCGTAAGGAAGAGATACGAACACCACAACCCCTCAAAAGCGGGCTCTAGTCCATCCCACGTGCCTTATCCGCCCACCCTCTCCTCCCACCAGGATCCCCAATCCGCTTTCTTCGGCCACATCCAGGGACTGCAGTGGAGTTCCCTGCCCCCAGCCCACCCCGGCGGGTCCCATCACTCACCAATGATCAAGCTGGAAACTGGCATGAACTTGGAAGCCACCTGCAGCCTGGAAAAAACAGAGAGGAACAAAGCTACAGCAGAACCCCAGGAATGCCCTGAGCCTTAAACTGTGCTGCCAGGAGTCTGGGATCAGCTTTGGCATCGAGGACAGAGGCTGGGATGAGCCACCACAACTGAAACCACACCAGTCACCTCATTACAAGGTCCCAGGGCAGCTGGTGGCACTGGGCTGTGAACTGGGGCCCTCAGAGCACTCACCATCCACCCGGAGCCGCACACAGGTCCAGCAGCGCCCGGGCTTTCTGCAGGAACTGGAACTTCCTATTGAGCTGGAGAAGCTTGAAGGAGGAGCGGGAGCGGAAGCCTGCGCAGGGAGAGCCGCGGGTTACCCCTCACTGGGGTCACGGGGGCCGCAGCCCCCCCTGCCCCACCGCGATCAGGCAGGCTCCTCACCCGTCTCCTTGGCCAGGTGGTAGAACTTGTCCCTCCGGCTCTTGCCCAATTTGCTTTTCTTGCCCATGGTGGCAGCGGCCGGGGCGCTCCGCGGGGCCGGGCGCTGCTGTCAGCCGCCGGCACGGCCCTGAGGGGGAACAGCGGCTGTGAGCTGGGGGCGGAGAGGAGGGACGGCCCGGTGCCCCCCGCGACTTATCCAGGCGGACCCCGGCGTCCCCTCAGCGCTCTCCCGCCGCCCCCACCCTCCCTCTGCCCCGCGTCCCCCCCGGGCCGACCCGCCCCCCCGGGACCCCCCGGGCC
>JAAGAY010010781.1:20500-31120 GCA_011801015.1 Ardeotis arabs | reverse complement strand
TTTCCCCCCCCCCCCCCCCCCCGCCAGAGTGCAGGATTGGTGCCATGGGGCTCCTGTCCCTGGGGGAGCTGGGCAGCTCCTGCGTCCCCTCCTTGTCTGGCCCCATGGTTTCTGTCCCAGGAGGTGACAGCAGGGCGCTGCCGCTGCTCCAACGTCTCTTTTGGTCTGAGTCAGGCCTGGCTCTGTTCATCCTGTCCCTCTCTTGCTCTCATTTCGTTAACGGCGCTCCAGCATGTTTGTTGCCTCGCTGACATGGGGAAGTTCCTGCTCGAGAGCTGAGAATCCCCCACGCTTGATGTCGCGTTTTTCCTTCTCTTGCATCAAACCCCAACCCCTCTCTCGGCTGTTCCTTGGCCAGTCAGGAGGGATGCGAGTGCTGGCGAGAAGGGGTTAAATCCAGCAGGTACCTCCAGGCTGGACCCTGGCAGATAGTGGGAATAGCTATTGTCTCCTTCCTTGGCTGCTCTTTGTTCTGCCCACAATAGTCCCTGTTTCCTGCCCTCTGTCCCCTCCAAGACACCGCAAAGGGCACCCCCTTCTCCTTCCTGCTTCTCCCTGCACAGGGAGGACAGATCCTTATTCCCTTCTAAATCTGCTCCTCGGGTTGCACAATCCAGGCCAGACAAGCTGCTGTTGGAGGAGAGTCATGAGTTTTTCCTTCCTTGCTTTGGGGAGAGTTTCCAGCTGTCTTGGTATCCTTAGGATGCTGGAGTGCAGTTCAGGGAAAATTTGAAAGAAAAGAGAGTGGGGAGGAAAATGGCCATTAGGCAGAAATCCTGGACAGGAGCGAGTCCAAAGCCACTGCTTTCCTGCTGAGTTGGGTGGTTTGCAGTGGCAGGGTTGCATAAGACATGTCCCCCATTCCCAGGGCACCCCGAAGGCGGCCAGGCAGCTCGGCACACGCCGCAGTGCCTGTGAGGGGCCCGGGTTGGGCTGCCATCCCGCCAGCGTGGGATCTGCTGGCTTCCTCCACCTCGGCGCGATAATTGCAGGCTTTGAAAAATTCCTGCTCTCAGGGCAGAGGGAATGGGTTTGCCTTCCAGAGCGCACGTTCCACTGATGGCAGCTCCCAAACCTCTCTAGCACCTTGGCCAGGGTTGTCATCCTTGGGGTGGCCACCACGGAGCGTACTGGCACTGGCACACATATCCCACTTGGGCTCCCACTGGAGTGGCTGGAACCATGGGGGCTTCTCATCCCAAAACAGCTCCGCAGTGCAGCTGGCTTCCCCCCACCACCTGTGGGCTCTGTGCCAGGGCTTGCTGAGCACTGCTGAACTCAGCTCACATGTGAGGGTCTCTCCCTGCCACTTGCCCTGGGCAGCCTGTGTGGTTTTTGCGGGCAGGAGCCCCTTAATTGCATGCTCCAAATGATGCTACTGTCCTTGTCCATAAAAGCCCTGGAGCTGGTGAACGGCGCACGTGGAGCGCCAGGCGGGAGGGTGGGGGACCCTTACCGCACAATAAGCTCATTGTTTGCGAGGAGGTTATTAAAAAATTATAGCATTTAAAATTACAGCGGAGGATTCTTCCCCTTGCCAAAAGGAGCAGGGGGAGGAAGGGCCTGCGGCCTTGCAAGCCCCTTCCCCGCCTCTGCAAGTCCCAGCCCCGGGACCCCTCTGCCTGCACAGATCCCCTCCTGAGTCCTGGGGAAAGCCACCACCATGCAGGAGCGGGGACACTGGCCGGAGTGGGGACACTGCCATCGTGCTGCTGCCAGCCTGTGGAAGTGGGGTGGGGATTTTCCCTTCTGACCCCCCCTGAGCTGGAGGGAAAACCTCTGTGGTGGCGGGGGGCACAAAGGCGGGCAGGGCCGTGCACCGGCAGCACCCTCGCATCCCCCTGAAGCCCCTTGCCCAGGGGGAGGCCGAGCCCCCCAGCACCTCTTCTCTGCCTCCTTCCCCATGCACCCAAGCAGAGTGGCTGCCTCCCCCTCTTCCTTGGGGTGAAATGGGGTGCAGACCCCCGCCCCCCCAGGTGCTGCGTAGGTGGGTGCCGGGGTGCTCCATCCTCTCCCAGCACCAGAAAGTGAGCCGTGGCACGGGGGCAGGATTTGTGCACTGCGAGGTCCCTGGGGTGCCTGCCTGGCCTGGGTTCCCCTTTTCGGCGGCTGTGCTGGTGGGGACGGCGGCAGAGGCGGGGGCTGCTGAGGATGTGTCACCTCGAGAAGCTGGCCGGACCCTGGCACCACAGAAGGGTGCGGGATGACCCCGGGGTGGCCCTGGCCGGTGAGAGCCCTTGAGCACCCAGCCACGAGCGACCCACGAGCTCGGGTGGGCGGAGGGGGAAATGAGTCACCGCGAAAGGAGAAATGAAGGGGAGGGCAAAGCAAAAAAGAAATGGGCCCTCCCCAGGGGCGAGGAGGAGGCGGGGGAGGGGGCTGCCGGCGCCTGCCTGGCTCCTTGCGGGCCGTTGGGGTGAGGGGGCTGCCCCCATCCCGGCCGTGGGGACCCCGGTGCCTCTCGGTCCCCGTTAGGCAGGGGCCGCGCATTGTGCGGGTCTGTACGGAGCGGTGGCAGCTATTGTTCGGGAGGGATTTGGCATCCTGTGTTTCTCGAAGCTGCAGTTTTGAGAACAATGAGGTTTCCTGCAAGGGCTGGGGCGGGGGGGGCGGGCAGCGGGCCCTTCCTCTCCTGCACCCCGCAGGAAAAGTTACTGCGGGAGGGGGCAGAGGTCCTGGCACCCCTCGGTGCCACAGCTGGCACGGGGGCCAAGTGGGGGAGAGGTGGAGGGGAGCGGGTGTAAGGGGTCAGGGTGCTCTCTGCCTAGGAGAGGGGTGGGGGCGCTTGGTAGGTGACAGCTCGGGGACGTTGGCTGCGGCATCCCGTCCCACTTACCCCACTGCAAACTGGGCGCTGCCTGATGCCCAGCACCCTGGGCCCGGGATGCCGAAAGCTGATCCGTGTTTTTTTCCTGATGCAGATGGGGTGTTTCCTTGTCCCCCTCCTTTCCTGGCGTGTCCCTACCAGCCTCCTCTGGCACCTCTGCTCCTCTCTCCTGCAGCCCCGGGCCAGGGGGCTGTGCAGCTCCCCTCCAAGAAATGCAGAAAAATTAATTTAAAAAATAGTCTTTAATTTTTTTTTTTTTTAGTTTTAACTGAATTTTGTGGTGAGGCTGCAAGGGAGATAGGGAGCCTGCAAGGTCCTGATAGCCCTTGCAAGGTGGCTTGCAGGGCTGTGTGTCCCTGTCCTGGTCCCCAAAGTGCCGCTTGGTCCACCCACATCAGGAAAATTATGGGGGTGTCCGTGGCCAGAGGTCAGAGGGAAGATGCCTCGTTAGGATGAAGCCTTTCGGTGTGGGCCAGTAATAAACAATTGTCCCTGTGGGCTATTTATAGCGGCCGAGCCGGAGGATTAGTTGTGGGGTTATTTTTGGAGCGGCTGAAGGCACAGTTGCTGGATGGCGTTTCTGAGCTAATCAAGCAAACATTTTCTGTCTCGCCTGTGCGAAGCTGCGTGTCCCCCACCTCCCCCTTCCCCCTGCAGTGGGGATGGAGCTTGGGGGGAATGTACTGGGGCTCCATGTGTCTTGGTGTGGATGAGAAAGGGCATGTGATGGGTTGGTTTGGGCATCCTTGGCTGGTCTCCTTCTGCTCTGGGTCAGCTCATACCCAAAGCAGCCAGCTGACCCTTCCCTGGGCACCCGCCGGAAATGAGGACCAGCAGCAAGGTGCTGGCCGGACCCTGTGTTGGCTGGGGGTGACCATGCACAGCACTGGCCCTGTCCCACCCCAGTACTGTGTCCCAGAGCCGCAATGCCCACAGGCATCCTTAGCGCTGCAGCTGATGGGCTCATGCGCTGTCCGCCAGCGATCCCCTCCTCATCAGTGGTCCCCCATCCCCTAACCCTTTGCTGATGCTCAGAGCCTTCCTGACCTCTTAGCGGGGCTGACCTCTGTCCCTCTCCAAAAGCAAGGCTGCGCATTTGTGCAAACTTGCCTTCCCACCTCCTCCATCCCTTTTTTTTTCTTACTTTTTTTTTTTTTCCCCCTTTTATTTTCTCCTTTTCAAGCCCCAAAGGTCACTTGTAGCCCATCCCCAGGAACGCCTCCTCTTCCCAGGGCGGATCTGGGCTCTCCCCACCAGCCTCCCCACTCGGGGCCTGAGCAAACACGGGCTGGCCGGGTTAACCAGCGCAGCTGTATGCTAATAACCACTGCTGCCCGCTTAACTCTACTCCACTGAGTAAAGTCAACCCCTCTATTGTACCCACCTCCTCAAACAAACCACAAAACCCCAGCGCGTTCCTGGGGCCGGCTGGCTGTGGGGTGGCACCCAGTTTCCAGCTCACTTGTAATTCGTCATCCCCAGCGCTCGAGCTCCCTCGTCCCCCTTCCACCACCTCCTGCCGCCCCCCTCCAGCCCTTTTGTCTTTCTTCCTTTGCCCTTTTGTGCACGTCTGGTTTTTAATAGCGCTTGGCAGCTGGTTGTGGTTTCTCTCCTCCAGCTTTGTTTGCTGCCCGCTGATTGATGGTGGTGCCTTTCCCACCCCCTGCTCCCTCTCCCCCTGCTTCTCGCCCTTCCCCAAATCCCAGGAGCCCCCCCAAACCCTCATTCCCGGGCGGTGTACTCCAGGAATTAGCTGTGTAAATAAAGGAGCGTGGCCGGGTGGGCAGTTGGGGTGCTTAGGGAGGAGGTAGGGTGCTGCCTGGGACGGTGCTGGGGTGGGCAGTGAGGGACTGTCCCGTCCTTGGGGCTGAGGAGAGGCACCCCCCAGCACCCACTCGGCCCCCCTGCATGGGGACAGGGAGCGGATAGGAGCCACGGGGGTGTTGTGCAAGTGGCCAGGGACGGCCGCGTGCTGTTGACACAGGTGGGGACGCGGTTGGCAGCCGGCGCGATGGCAGCCAAACACCTGCCAGGGTAGGGAAAGCTGCTTTGACATCACTGGCCACACGCGCCAGCTGAAGTCTGAAGTCCCCGCTCAGATCGAGCCACGCTCTGCGCCCGCTCCCCATCACCTGCTCCTCGTGCTGGGGACAGCCCTCGCGTTGCCCAAAATCCTAAATCCTCCCACATCGTGTGCCTTGTCCAGCGGGATGGCTTGGCAGCTTTCTCGGTCTGAGGGCAGGTGTGTCGCGTGGCCGTCCGACTCTCTGGTGTCGCTTTGGGTTTTAGTGAGGAGGAAGAAGCCCCCAGGGGCACCAATCCCCGGTGCTGGATCACATCCAGGGCTGCGTGGCCTCAGCCCCTCAGTCCTCAAAGGTTCTTCGTCTTCTCTTTCAGACCTTCATCTTCACGGACGGGGAGGATGAGGAGCTGAAGAAGCAAGCACGTGAGTCTGTGACCCTTGTACCTTTGTATGTGTGACCTGACCGGGTCCCTAAAAACTCCCCACCCTGGGAGCACTGCTGGCATGGAGCCTGCCTTGGGGAACTCTGAAAAACAAAAAAAATGGTCAAAATACCCCTAGTTAGACACGGATCTCAGGAGCCCTCCCCATAGGGACCTGGGCTGAGAACGAGACAACTCTTTTCACTGATGGTGCCTAAAGCACCCTCTGCCCTGGAGCCCCACCTGGGGATGGATTTCATTCCCAGTCACCCCAGCCCATCTCCTGCACGATGCTGCTGGGGAGCGATGCTAATGGGGTGCCTTTGCACCAGTTTGTCCCTGGAGCGAGCTGGGATTGACAGGGTTTCATGGGAGCATTTCCCTGGCAGCCGCTCCCTGAGGCTAGGGTCAGCTCAGTCTATTCTCCCCATGCAAATGACTCCTTTTCAGGCCGGGAAGAGATTGCCTTTGAGCTGCACAAGCAAATAACAGGTGGCCGCTGTGGGAAAAGGCAGCAGGAATAGGGCAGGATTTTGGCTATGGTGTCCTAGGCGGAGAAGCCGGCTCACGGACACCCCCTTGCTCCCAAGGTGGCTGGTACATGGCCCCAGGATGGGCGAGGTGATGTAGGGTGGCATCACACGTGGCACATGGGATATGGCTCAGCTGCATCCCTTCCCTTGTCTTATGTGGATCCAAAAGCCATTCCCCCAAAAATCCATTCTTTGCCCAAAATAGTGTGGCGTGGAGGCCACAGAGCATTAGGGACATCTGTGGGGTTTCCATCCCCCTGGTGCCCCTGAAAGGTGTGCGGTGAAGCATCACTGTTTGAGCAAGCAGGGAGGGGTGAGATGCCCCGACACCGGGCTTTGACCCATCCCGTCTCTTCCCACAGGAAACGTCATCAACACCAACTGCTCAGCCGCCCACAGCCGCCAGGCCCTGTCCTGCAAGATGGCCGTGGAGTACGACAAGTTCATCGAGTCCGGCAGAAAGTAAGCAGCACCCCGGGGCTGCCGTGGGGGATGGAGGGGCTGCAGACTGGGGGGACAGTGCAGGCTGAGGCCATTGGCTTTTTTGGGGGCCATATCCCAGCATGGGGTCTGGGGAGCTGCCCGGCCCGCTGTGACACTGCTGCCGTTGCAGGTGGTTCTGCCACGTGGACGATGACAACTACGTGAACGTGCGGATGCTGGTGAAGCTGCTCTCCAGCTATCCCCACACGCAGGACATCTACATTGGGAAGCCCAGCCTGGACCGGCCCATCCAGGCTACGGAGAGGATCAGCGAGAACAAGATGGTGAGGGGAGCCAGGTGGCTTAATTTGGGCTGGGGTTTGCTCCCCAGTCAGCAGGAGGAGGTCTCACTGTCGTTGCTTCCCCTCTCTCACAGCACCCTGTGCATTTCTGGTTTGCCACGGGTGGAGCGGGGTTTTGTATCAGCCGGGGGCTGGCACTGAAGATGAGCCCGTGGGCCAGGTAAGAGCGTTGGTGGGGTTCTCCTATGGGAACTTGTCATGGTCCCAGGGGGGGTGCGGAGTAGCGACATCTTTGGGGTTGGACATTGGACCGTGTCCCACCACCTTAGTCTCTTTGCCTTGCCTTGCTGGAGGTTTCTGCAGGGGGCTTGGAAACAAGCTTGGAAGGACTTTGGTTCCCCCTGAGTGATTGACTTATAAGTAGAACTGGGCACCCAGCGGCCAAGCCCAGACCCCATGGAGTGCCCACGTCCCCATGGGCTTTGCTCCTCTGCAGCTCCTCTCTGTCTCCCTACAGCGGGGGCCACTTCATGAGTACGGCGGAGAAGATCCGCCTGCCCGATGACTGCACCATCGGCTACATCATCGAGTCTGTGCTGGGGGTGAAGCTCATCCGGAGCAACCTCTTCCACTCGCACCTGGAGAACCTCCACCAGGTGCCCAAGACGGAGATCCACAAACAGGTATCCCTGTCCTGATGCCCTGGGGCGGATGGAGGGGTTGGGAGTTTTAGGTTGTCACCTAAAAATTGGGCATTGCAGCTAAGATATTGATTGAGGGGCTTCCAAAACATCAGCGGAGGGGGAAAGCCTCATCAGCCCATCCCTGTGGGGTGATGCAGAGCATGACTGGTGGCTGTGGGAAAAGGGGTGAATTTTGCAGCCCCCCCCATGCCCCTGCTTGATCCTCATGGCCATGTCACCTGCTTGACCCCTCTGTGTTTCCACCCCCCAGGTGACACTAAGCTACGGCATGTTTGAAAACAAGCGCAACTCCATCCACATGAAGGGAGCCTTCTCCGTCGAGGAGGACCCATCCAGGTGAGATGGGGGACCCGTGGCCCCCCAAACCAGGGTGCCGTGGGTCCGCTGCTGCCCCATGCTCAGCATCGCTCCTCTCCTCCGCAGGTTTCGCTCTGTGCACTGCCTGCTGTATCCCGACACGCCGTGGTGCCCCGCCAACGTGGTTTACTAGGAGACACGTGTCCCCTCCAACCTCGTCCCAGATTTCCCCGGTATCCGACGGGCGTGCGGGACCTGCGTGCGGGTGTGTCGGTCCGGCCTCGCTGCGAGGCGGACGGACGGACAGACGTCGTTGCTGTGGTATTGCACAGTGTGTGTGTGTACTGAAGGCTGCTGTGCGGCCCCTTGTCCCCTGCCCCAGCTGCCCGTGCCCGCTGCCTGCTCCGTCCGGGATGGCGGGGAGGGACGGGTCCTGAGCACTTAAACCACTGGGCATCCCGGCGGCACTGGCGGGCCCCACGCCATGCGTGGGAGCGACTGCAGGCGCTGTGTGGCTCTGCCTCCCCCAGGCTTGCTTCTTTTTTTTTTTTTTTTTTTTTTTTTTTTTCCCCCCTCCTTTCAAATGTTAAGTTTTTTGGTGTGTACCTCTCCCCTACCTCACCTCTACCTTACCCCTCTCCCATAACCCCTCACCTTGCCCCATCCTCTCTCCCAGCCCTAAAATCTCAGCAGCGAAGCTCCGGCTCTCGATTCGGATAAAGGGTCACCGGTGAGTTTTGCTCCCCGGCTCAGCAGGCAGGGGAAACCTCCCGGCCATGGGAACACTGCTCCAGGGTGCTGCTGCAAAGCTGCTGGGTGCTCGACGGCCGCACTGGAGGGAGACGGGGGTGGGGTGGGCTGCCTGCCGATGCTGGCGTTAGCTCCTTTTCCCGGAGCTCCCCTCGTCTGGCTGAGCCGTTGCCGGCAGCATGGATCTCTGCAGTATTTATAGACTCATGGAAGACTTTCTATAAGTACAGGGGGTGGGAGGAGGGCTTTTCTAGAGCTGCTGGTGTGGTGTGGGTGCTGTGTTTGTGCAGAGTCTCCCTTCAGTGCCGCCCCCCCACCCAGTGGGTCCTGAGCATCCTCCAGCCCTGGCCCTGGGTGCTGCTGCGGCAGCCGGAGCACCGAGGGGTGCCTGGCCAGACGGGCACCCGCTGCGGGCCAGCAGCGTTTCCCAGTCTGGCCATTACTCTTCCCCTGCCAGGAGCTGGGGTGGGATTTAGCCGGAGAGGGACCCCATGTCCCCCCTGACCGCCCTACCTGCCCCCACAAGCCCCGCACCCCTGGGGTAAGCGGGCTGAGCTGGAGCTGAACGTTTCCAACCTGAAGCTGAGTGAAAATAGCCCATAATGGGTGCGTTGTAAATATGTTATTGTGCCAGTATTTTTTTACTGTGCCTTTTTTTTTAAAAAAAAAAACCACAACACAGTGAGAAATATGTAGATTTTAAAATGCTTTTTATATGTTTTCTGTGGATCAGAAAAAAAATCCCCAACCTTCTGAAAATCTGTTTAAGAAAGAAAAAAATTTGCAATGTCTTGTAACTATCACTTACCTTAATTTATATGTTCCAGTATCTGGAACGTCACTCTGTGCTTTTTTGTAACTAGGATGTGTGTAAAGCAATAGATGTGGGATGGGGAACCAGCATGGACAGTGTGTTCTCAGGGACTTGAACCCGATCGCTGCCACGGGGTTCCCGTGGGAGCCGGCACCAATAAAGCAGCTTTTTTGCTGACCACAGTCACCTGGTCCTGGGCTCTGGTGTCTCTTTATGGGTGAGCTGCGCTGAGCACCCCTTGTTCCCTCGCGGATGTTATCACCTCTAACAAAGCTCTCGGGGATGCGGGGGGGATGCGTTGCGCCTGCATCCCTCTCTTTTCCCACGGGTACAGGGATCTGCCGGCCATTTGCAGCCCAGGGTGTCAGGGTCCTCTCCTCCCTCCCCTCCCCAAAAGGCTCCGGCGGGGCTCGGGGCTGTTTTTTCCCAGGCTTTGGGGTGGGAGCGGAGGTGTGGAGGCCGAGGTGAGAGGCGGTTGTTAGCAGGGTGCTGTTAACAGCCGGCAGGCAGGCGTGCGCGTGGGAAGGTTGGGGGCTGCAGGGGGCCGAGCCCCTGCCCTCCCTTCGCCCTCTCGTTGCCGTTTCAGCCATCACCAAGTGCCCACCTGCCAGTAACAAGCCCAACTTCCATGGGCTGTGGCAACAGCCTAAGATCTGCCCCCCCTTCCTAAAACCAGCCTTGTTTGTGCCTCTCTGATACCAGCTTTTGCCTGCGCCATCCTCTCCTCCCCCTGCCTTCCTCCCTACCCAGCATCTTTTATTTTTTTTCTTTTTTTTTTTTTTTTTTTCTCTTTGAGGCACACTTACTTCACAGTTTCGCTTGAATCTCTCACTTATCAGGGGTTGGCCTTGCTAAAAATACAGCCTAGCAGGAAGTCGACATGTGCTAAAGCACCACCAGCCAGCACCCGCACACCCTTCAGACAGCCCCAAAAATTCCCCCAAACTTTGCAGCCCTTGGGGTGCTGCGGGCAGAGGGAGGTGGGGCTCCAGATCCTGCCCTGGGGAACTGAGCATCACTCTGACCCAGATCCCCCAAAAAACTCACAGGCACCCCAAAAGTTCCCTGGAGAAAGGGAAGGGTGGACAGCAATGCTACGTCCCCCCAGCAGACGTTGGTTTGGGCCAGGGATGTGGTGGGTGCAGAATTTGGTGCCCCTGGGCCTCCCCCCGGCACAGGGTGAGCGAAGGGGAACTGCGTCAGGCGCAGGAAGCCGTGCCACCCGCCGCTCACCCGCGTATTTTCCTATTGCTCACGGGGCTGTGGTTTCAGCAGCGCGGGCGCTTCCCAGCAGCGGTGCCGTCACCCTTTCTGCAGGCTGGCCCACCCCGAGTGGGATGGGGAGAGGCAGCCAGGATGGGGCAGCACCCATCCCACCCCAGGGAGGGCAGGGTGCTGGAAAACAACCCAGATCTTGTGTTTGGCTTCCACCGAGGCACTGGGCTGTGGCATTGGGCTGTAATGCTGCTGTGAGGAGCAGGAGCCCCTCGGCAGGGGGACATGTCGGGAGGGTGCTGGGCATGGT